>PISX010022802.1:0-31005 GCA_004024625.1 Mellivora capensis
TCTCCACTTCCTCATATCAGGGAGATCATATGATAGTTGTCTTTCTCTGATTGACTTATTTCACTAAGCATGATACCCTCTAGTTCCATCCACGTCGTTGCATAAAGAAACCAAAATTCTAGATCATATCCATTATCTTTACTATCATAGCATCCTTCCCTACTTTTCACTAAAGAGCCTTTTTTTTTTTTCAAATTAAATTTCTCATTCAGAGGTACCTAAACATCTTTTCATGCCCTTGGTCATTTTAAAAATAAATTTCCATATTTCTTCATGAGACTCTTCCTTTAACTTTGGTCTCATTCAAAATAATAGGGGTCCCTGGGTGGCTCAGTCAGTTAAGGGTCTACCTTCAGGTCAGGGCCGTGATCCGGGGGTCCTGGGACTGAGCTCAGCAGGGAGTCTGTTTCTCCCTCTCCCTGTGCCCCACCCCCTGCACGAGCTCTCTCTTGTGCATGTTCTCTCTCTCTCAAATCAGTAATAATAAAATCTTTTAAAAAATAATGTATATCAAACAACTATAATAAGCCAGGCACCGTGCTAGATTCTAGTACACCATAATGAGCCAGATGGCACACTCGCCATCTGCTCCAAGTTTAAAGTCCACTGAGGAAGAGAAACAGGCAGGCACAGACCAAGTGACCTCACACCGCAGTGAATGAAGGAAGGGCGTGGTGCTGGGGTAACGCACAGGAGGGGGACTCCATTCTAGAAGGGTGGAGAACAATCCAAAACAACACCTGAAATGTGTCAACGTGTCTCTTTCCTTTTGTCCCTTACTATCATTTTTCATCATCCCTACACCCCAAGGAGCCTCTCGTTGCCCCTCTCTCAGAGCGGCCACCTGCTCATCTGGTTGCCACCCCTTGCCAATCCCCTTCATTTCCTCATCTACAGAGTTTACCACTCTTATTTCCTAATCCCTCCACTATTTACATGGAAGTGAGGAATATGGAAATAAGCGAAGAGGTTGCTTTTATCCTTTTTTTTTTTTTTTTTTAGCAAATGAAAAACACAAGGCAACAACCAGATCCACTCTGGGATTTGACTGTATTGAACTGGGAAGAACAACGTTCCTTTGTCTAACTCCTCTGTTAGCTTCATGCCTTCATTGGGCTCCCATATATTCCCCTCATTCGTTCCATTCATGCTGCTGTTGTATTTTTGATGATCCTTTGTCTCTAAATCTTTCCTAAGAGTGATGATGGAGGGGAGAGTAGCATGAGTGAATGAATGAATGATGTACTGAGTAGCACATTTGCAAGAAGGGCTTGAGAGGGTCACAAGTCACCTTGGCCGATATATTCTATCATTCTGTGTCCTTGCTTTCTATTAGTTTGGCTCCTCCTGAGCCTCCATTGTTTCATTGTTTCATTAGGTTTTGCCCTCTTTGGGAGGGCCCCTGCTTGCACCCAGTTCTGTCTGGTTTTTTTCTGCCGCAACTAACTCTCTAAATCTGCAGCCAGACTGACAAGGGCCAGAGGGACAGCTCATTTCACTGCGGTTCGGCCTACATAACCTCAGCGTCCCTCGTCAACTCTTCCTGGAATTTCAGACATGTGCGAGCTGAGATAAGATTCTGAAAATGCCAACAAAACCCAGGCTTCCGCACAAAATAATCCAACAGCAATAATATTCATAGCAACAGCACCCACCAGGGTTCACAAGCCACGACCGAATTGTTCTTGTTCTGCAACAGAATCTGTGGGCTCCCGGCTGTGGAAGCAAAGCACAAGATTTAACTAAATCACACTGTGTGTTTCTCAAGTCCTGCGGGCAGCCCAATCACACTATTTTATTATTTTATTTTGTTCTCTTTTACTTTGTGAAAATAAAACTTGTTAGCTTCAAATTCAAAGTATTACAGCAAAAATAAATAAATAAACAAATAAATAAATAAATAAAATTATTCTTAGATCTTGCCTTCCTTAGTAGAAGATGCTTATCTTTGCCATGCTTCGCTGTGCATGGCCACCAGTTGAGGGTGAAAAGTGGCATTAAATCACACTTAACAGGGCACCTGGGTGGCTCAGATGGTTGAGCATCTGCCTTTGGCTCAGGTCATGATCTCCAGGTCCTGGGATGGAGCCCCACATCAGGCTCCCTGCTTAGTGGGAAGTCTGCTTCTCCCTCTCCCCTTCCCCCTGCTTGTGTGCTCTTTCTCTCACTCTCTCTCTCTATTGAATAAAAAAAATCTTGGGAAAAAAATCACATTTAACAGTTTCTAAGCCAGGTCATTTGCTTTTTATCCTTCTGGAATTAAATGATCCCAGTAGCCAGAAATCTGGCCAGGGAGTGTGGAGGAAGAGGAGGAAGAGGAACAGAAGGGAAGAGGAGGGAGAGACAGTGGCAGAAGTGGAAGAAAAGAACTCCTCGAGCAATCTCGGGACCGCAAGTGGTGGTAGGATTCAGCTGGTGTGGAAACTATCCAGAAATAGTCTACCTCCCGCTCAGATGGAACAGCTGCCATTTTGAGCAGAGGAAATCCTGGTCACCTGTGGGGTGTTGATAGCACTGAGCCCAACTCCCCACCTCACCCTGTTATCTCTCTGCTCCAACTTCCATCAAAACCTGGAAATCAACTCATTTGGTTCACTTCTTTTTTCAGGGTTTGGAACCCGATACTTTCTCTCTTCCGGGATTTTGTTGTTTTTTTTTTCTGTGAGTGTTCCTGATAACTTTGTTCTCCGATAGCTATAATATTTGATGTTGCCTGTTTTCTTGATTTCTACTGTTCCTGGATTTTTCAGACAATCCCCTTACCTCCCAAAGTTGACACCCTCTTTCTTAAAGAAGCGAGACACATGCTCCAGAATCCTGGAAAGCACATTCTTGTTTGTAATCATGGAAGAGACTACCCACTGAAGGTGAACGCCCAGAAGATGATTCCAAGTGAATCATTCCTAAACTATCACTAGCAGTCATGGGGATTGCCCGGACCACAATGCTGGAAAGATGCCTGGAAGACTTGCTTCAAGTTCACCTGGCAAAACAATCATTTCCCCTCCTCCACATCTCCTCCCATATTCCACTGGGAAGCCAAGATTTTAATTGCATAGCATCTCCAAGATTGTAATCGGCATCGTTTAATCTTAAGGAAAATGCCCAGGGCACTGCACCAACCGTACAGGACATAAGAAAATCAGGAGCAGAAGTGAATCTGCTGGTCATCCCATGGTTAGAGGAATCATGGCATAAGCCTGGAGAGGGAATCCCTTGAAAGTCACCCTAGCAAAGCAGTTAGTCAGGCTACGTGCTCAGACTGCTTCGGTTCAAATCCAAGTTCTACTGCTGACTAACCAGGTGACCCAGGCAAGTTACCCAGACTCCCTGAGCCTCCATTACTTCATGCATAATGTGTTTCAAAGAGTATCTGGGACATAGCAAGTGATCAGTAAATACTGGCTCTTCTTATCATTGCTGCCTTCATCATGTTTGGGTCAGATTATGAGCTTTGTTAAATGAATAACTAATTAAACTGCACATTTCATTCTACCAAATATAATTATTAAAATAACAACTAGCTAACATCTGTAGAGCTCCAGCTATGTGCCCATGTGCTGCATACTGGGATAAGAGCCCAGGGACACCGATGTCATTTAATATCTTCAGTGATGCTGTGATGTAGGGACCAGGATTAGCCACCTTTTACATGGGGACAATGGGGATTCAGGGATGTGATGAACTACCCATGGTCAATCACTAATGTGAAGAGAGGCCATTTATGCATACCCAGTTCTCTGAGTCCATAGCCCATGGAGACTATGAAGACACTAGGATATACTGTCTTCCTATCCAACAGCTTATACAAAGCCAAGGTCAATATGTCAGATGTGAAATGAAATTCAGCCAGGACCAGATTGTGTCTATATTTGCATGTGTATGTTTGCTTAAGTCAGATTTAACAATTAGGGGAAAAAACAAACCTTAAACAATTTTTTCCCCGTCACTGCCCCAGACCTAAAAGACAGAGACACCTGAGGAGAAAATACTTCTGTGCCAGCAAATTTACCTAGGAATGGAAGTGGACTCCCCAGTTGGGTCTCTGGCTATCCCCTTTGTTTGTCTTTGTTGGTTCTTGACCTTGGCTTTCATATGCAAGGCTTATTTGTTCTGATTGTTAGAGTAGCTACTGAGTCTGTTCTCAGACAACAAATTCTTTACTCTCAGCCCTCAATTCTTCACCTCTCACCTGTTCAGAATTGTTCAGAATCCCACTGGTGTCAAATCACAGGAGGGCCCGAGAGTCTGTAAGAAGGGAAACAAGTCCTTTTTAAAAGTGAGCTTAACACATGGAAGAACACAAAAATGATAAGCGTACTTGTTTCCTGTTGCTTGTCCCAAGTTTGTTACTGCAAACTTAGAAGCTTGAAACAAAACAAATTTATTATCTTGCATTTTGGACACCAGAAATACAAAAGGAGTTGTATTAGACTAAAATCAAGGTGTTGGCAGGGCTGTGTTCCTTCCAAAGGCTCTAGGGGAGAATCCATTTCCTCAGTTTTCCAGCTTCTGGAGGCTGCCACATTCCTTGGCTCTTGGTCCCTTCGGCCAGCAATCACATCACTCCCACCTCTGCTTCCACTGTTGCATCTCCTCTGACTCTCCTGCCTCCTTTCTCCCTTTTAAGGTCTCAGGTGATTACACTGGGCCCACCAGGATAATGTCCCCATCTTGAGAGCCTTAACTTCATCACACCTGCAAAGCCCCTTCTGTCATGTGGGTAACATATTCCCAGGTTCCAAGGATTAGGACATGGACAACATTGGGGGCCATCCTTCTGCCCACCATTATGGGGCTTTTATCTATTCAGGTTCCCAGGACTCTCACTATGGCCGCCATATTGGTGCCTGTGGCGTGGAACCTTCCCTCACGGTGGGAAGGAGCTTGCAGCACTCTGCACTCCCCAGAAAGTGTAATAAAAGCATCTGGGTCATACGTGGGAAATCTTCCCTGAAAGCGTTACATTGGGCGGGATCGAAACAGCCCTGGTCAGAGCAGTTGAATCATGGTAGAGTAAACAATGTCTGCCTCTGTTTGCATCCTCCACTGCCTCTGCTTAGGTGGGCCCAGAAGAAGGAAGGGATGAAGACAGGGTCTCACCACCATTTTTACATCATGAGACAAAAGCCCATCTCGCAGGTGTCTCAGAAAGCCAAAAGTCGCAACTCTGAGAAAAGAATCCATCACATGACCCATGTGTCTGCCTTCCTGCCTGCTGTGTCAGTCAGGAAGCTCTAATCTGTGGCCTGACCCCCTTGTCAACAACACCTGGGCCCTTCCCTGATTGGTCTGGGGAGAAGCAGAGCACCTGCCCTTTGGGGAAAACATCCGAATGGCTTTTTTCCAGTCAGCCTGTCTTGAACATGCCCTGTACTGGTAAACTGTCCCTGAGGCTGTTCCAGCAATTTTCCTTCTTGAACAAGCAGGGCCTCTAGAGATGATGAGAGTCGTGGTCATCAGACCCACTGGCCTACAGACGATCCCAAACAGGAATGGAACTGTGGTCCACTTGCACATCTGTGATTAGACTCAGAACTTGAGAAGTGGACATTCGGCTGTAGGCTAAATCCCACGGCAGCAAATATTGTCACAGCCCAGAGTCTCCACGGACCCACGGTGTTTCTAAGAACCCAGATGTCCCCTGGAACTTTCTGCATGTGGTTTCTTGAGTATGTCGGCTTTATCTGTAAGCTTAGTGTCCCTATGGTCTGAGGCTAGCTTCAAGCGCTACAGAAATAAACAAGTAGATGCATTCTTCTGTGCTAGAAACCACTTTGGCTGCCTCTGGGATTCTATTACTATCTCCTCTGGGCTTCTGTTTGGGGTTGGCCACACAGCACTTCCCTGTGGCTGGCTCTGTTCTTGCTGGGAGGCTGTGTCTGCTGGAAGCAGGCTGTTGGACCACACAAGGACTACTGATAAACTGTTTACTCCATGCTGGTGTTCGGGCCGGTACGCCCACTGTGGTCCTACTGCACCTTCATGACCGGATCTCTGCAGTTAACACCCCCTAGTCATGTACCTCACAACAGGCTGGGGTTTCTTTCTCTAGTCTGGCAAGCTCCTTTACCCTTACATCCTTCCTGAATTTTCTATCCATTCACTCGGGAAAAGCAAAAAAAAATCCAAATGTTGGACCCACCAAGCAGCTTTAAGTGATTGCTTTTATTTCTATAAAAAAAGGCACTGGGGGAAGCAAGACTGTGTTTTAAGAAATGAGAGAGTTTTAGACAGTACTCCACAGAAAGGGCGGCTCATCTTTCCGGTAAGGTGATGCTCAGGGTCTGTGTACCAACGACAAAGGGGAGCTGATGGCCATTTTCCTGTCTAGAAGGCGTTTGCCTACGTTTAACTTTGCCACTTGCACACTCTAAGAAACTTCTTCAGAAACAGACTGGGAGGCCGAACCTCCTGGCCAGTGAGGAAGAGAGAAAGACCTTTGTGGCTTGCCCCCTTGGGAGAAGAAAGTAGAGATCTAGAGCCACCGGGCCCCCACCCCCTACCTCCCTGCGTGCCTCCCTCAGCCATTCCAAGGATGCTGACAGCCATAAAAAATCAGGCCTGTTAGCAACAGGAAAGATCACAGGCCTTGATTCCTGTTGAGCTCCTCCAACAACAGCTGCCATCTGGCTCACCATCACAGACAAATGCAGGCCCTGATTTATGGGGCGGCTCGGGTCAGGGAGTGGGCCACGCGCATTGCCCTTTCCCCCACTAACACCCCAGTGGGCTGGGGCCTGGGAGAGGGCTACTGCAGGTCATCGATAAATCCTGGGGATAAAACAATGCAGAGGTTATTAAAGGGAGCAGAGAGGGGACCGATGTGAGTTATTCCAATTACAGGAGCGGTTATCTTCTTCTGTGCAGTTCAAAGCACGCGCACCCTAATGCATTTCAGCGGCTAATAAAAGTACTGGAGGGTTTCTTTCTTTCTTTCTTTTTTCTTTTTCTTGGAACCCACAGTGCTTATAAATTATAGGGTAGAGGGGTGTGAAAGATACATGATAGCTTTGAAGCAGCGCTAACAGCCTCAAACTAATCGATCATAAAAGGAAGTCCACAGCAATAGGGGATGAACCATTTATCTAAACCAAAAATAGATGGTCACCTTTGGGAGTAGGATGGGGGGGAAAAAACCTAAAACGAGGGGTGGGCATCGGGGAGCAAATGTAACATTTCTAGTGCCTCCGTTGCAGGCTCTCAAAGCAGAGGCACTGCAGATGTGGCCGTGGATTAGCTGGAGAAGACCAGGACACGAAGGCCATCCCTATAAACGTAGAGTCAGTCCAGACCACCAGGGCCGCAGGCGAAGGCGTCCTCAAAGACGATCAAAAACTTTATCTTCTGCATCTTTTCCCAGACGACACTTTCAGCAGAACTCTCAATGGCTAGCCATTAAGTCTTGTTACTTTTTATTGTGCTAAAATGAAATTGGCCAGAGATTAGAATTAAATAGCATTGATATGGACTGGGGATGGGGCATGCAAAGATTTAGTGAAGTGATTATGTCCTACGAAATCTGTTAGAAGATGTAGCCACGGGGTCTTGTAGTTTCCAAACCCAGCGGTCCATAGTCCTGGCCGCAGAGCATTGCCGGGGGCACCCTGGGCAAACTGGCTGTAATAAACACGGAAAATCCTTCCGGACTCCCCTGTTGCTTTCACCCAGGAAACTGAAGCACTCAGAAATAGTCTGCTCTTTCAAATAGCTTAAGCACTCCCAAGCCATTTGTACATTTCCTTAAAGACAATCACTATTTTTTAAATACAAAAAAAAAACAAAAACAAAAACAAAACAAAAAGCAAGCAAGCAAGCAAGCTGTGGTCTGGTATTGAAATCCAATCTCTAGTTACACTTTATCAGACTTTTACTAGATTTGGGTTTATATGCCAGGGGGCTGGGAAAGAATTGTCTCAGTGGTCACAAACCACTCTTTGTGTTTCTCTCCAGGCCCCTGCAGGGTTCGTATGCTGCCATGAGTTAGCCATAATCCCACCCTGGTGTATTTTGTTTCTCTGCTGTGATTCCATGGCCATAGGCTCCTCACGGACACCTTGGCCAAGCCCTGGGCATGGCGTTCAAGGCCTCTCCCAACAGGCCCTTAGTCTCTAGCCTCACCGCTGGGAGTGCCAACATTCTCACCGCCCTTTGGCCACACCACACAATGGAGGTGGTCCTACCCCCGCATGCCTCCCAGCCTCCCTGAGTCCAGTGGCACCTGCCTAGAGGGCCCTGGCTTCCACCTGAAGAGTTCTCTGGCATGCATCCTTCTAGATGCAGCCCAGGGGATCACCAGTTCACCCCTTCTGTTGGTTGGCATATTCTGTTGTCTCAGGGGACTTCAAGTCTTCGCTCGCAACCCCAGACCACACTGGGGAGCTGCTCTTGGGGCTTGACCTTGCCGCACTCACCTTGCTGCCTCCAAACCATGTGCGTGCGTACCCACCCAGCAGGCCGCCTTGGCTGGTGTGCAGTAAGCAGCACTTCTGCCGAGTGGGAGAAAGATGCCCAGTGAATGAACGAGAGGGACCTGGGCTGTGGGGCAGGGAGCGGACTTGGTCCACATCACCCACACACAAGCCGTAACAGGGGACTCGGAGCGGGTTGCGCTGCCTCCAAGCCGAGGCTTTAGCACAGTGGGCTGTCATTTACCTTCTCCAGACCCTATCAATGGCCTGTTTCCATAAATTAAAACAGTGAAGCAGATTTCCCGAGTTTGGTTTTAGGTTCTGCCAGTCACAAACTGGGAAGCTCTGGGGGAGTATCTTATCTCTGGGGCTGATAGGAGTAGCTATCCCAGATGGTTGCTGCAAGAATTAAAGACAATATATACAAAGTGATTAAGATAATATCTGGCACAGAGTAGGAGTTCAATAAATGTTAGATATTATTAGTTATTAGTTACTTCAACTAATGCTCATACACAAAATACTATCAATTTTCCTATCCGGCAATGAATATGCTATGTAAATATTACAAAAAAGGATTCTGTCCCCAGAATTACAATTATTCTTTCTAATGCTCTTCCCACAAGAATTATATTCCAAATAATAAGGAATTTGCTAGAGGGTCCTAATTTCAAATATCCTCACCAACAGTCCTCCTAAACCATCTAAACATTTGGAAAACAAAATACTTTCATCCTCCAAACTACATGTCCCAGACTGGCTCTTTCATCTAAAAGTGGAGCCTAAAATATACATATCTTAATATACTCTATATATTATTATCTGATCTTATCAGATAATTATATGATAAATCAGCAATAAATATCTGATAATAATTATCTGATGATTTATTATTAATTATCTGGTAATATTAATAATTTATAATATATTTTTAGCTTAAACCTTAAGTCCTTTTTACACTTGGAAAACATGACCTACATCCTTATGGCCCTCCAGCTCACTGAGGTCATGGGGGCAACAGCCCCATTCCTTATCCACGTGGCGGTCAGGGAGCAGCTGGGTGACCCCTGACCGACAACCCCATCCTCCCGTGCTGTGGGGCCCAGGTCCTGCCAGCAGAACCTGATCTCCAGATCAGCCTGGAAAAGGCTGCAATATCACCCAGCTCATTCAGGCAAAACCCCTGACTGAATGACCGCACGGAGTGAACACGTGCGTGCGCACAGGGCCTGACCCGGGCACGCCTAACTGTATGAACTCTGTAGTTGGGGGTGGCAGGCAAGGACAGATCCCTGGCTCCTGCTCCCACCCTGAAAACCCCTCAAGCCAACCCTTGGAAGAGTGTGTTGTCCCTGGTGTGGCTACCGTCCCCTCTAGGCCATCAGAAGTCTTCAGTCGCCCCGCAGCTTCATGTGCTGTGAACTGGTGGGTTCGTGTGGCGCCCTAGGATTCAGATTTCAAAACCCTCTCTCCACCACCCACCATAGCCAGTGTCTGTCTAGGGAGCTTTCAACAGGGGTGTCTCTTCACCATACTGCTGGAAGGACTTTTTTTTCCATTGATGAACTGAATGCTGTTTGGTTTCCATGGTGAGAAAAGACCCTGGCCTTGGGAGTGGGGCTGGGGAAGGTAGAAGGACCTCCTGCCCAGGTCAGTAGTCCATCTCCGGTGGCTGTGGTTCTGGGCACTTCTTGAGCTGGGGTGACCCTCTTCTGCCTGTTCCTTCCATCCTGTTCCAGGTGGCAGTTTTTCTCTCCAGGGGCTGAGGCATCTTCCTCATGTTCCCCTCCCTCAGTCCGCCCTTCACATCCCTTCCACAACCTTCTCCAGCCTGGAAATCAGAGAAGAGTTGTAGGAAATAATCGGCAAGCAACCTCCCCAGGTGTTTATCATATAAAAAAGATGGCACCGTCTGGCACAGCTCTTGCCACTGCTGCTCCTCCTGGTCGACTTGAGACTTTGATTTATTATCCAGAAGTAAACATTTTCCCCCTGGAGACTACCCAGCCTCATGATAATTGCTCTTTTTTCCTCCCTTTCTCACCAAGCACGAAGCAGTGATGTTCTCCGGGAAATGGGTTGCTCGTGACTGTTACCAATGAGTGTTTCACATAAAGGACAAGCTGTCCCCATGGAGATGATAGGCAGATGCCGAAAACTGGAAGCTCACGGGTCAACTTGCCCCATGCAATGTGATTTTGGAGGTGGAGCTTACATTGAAAAAGTAGAGACTTCACATGAAAATTTATATATTTTGGCCCTCTCTTGGAAAATGGGAGAGTTTTTGGAAATGGTGGGCCTACATTCCCACTTGGCTGTAGTCGCCTGGGCAGGCCTGCCCCTCGGCGTCGTGGTCTCACACTTCCTCATATCTCTTGAGACCATGGCTGAATGTCAGATGTAATTTGTCATTATATTTGTTCTGCTGTTTTCCTTATGGTAGAGACATATTTTTTCTGGGCCCATATGTTGTGAATTGAAGATGGCTAAAAATTCATTATCATTCCTCCCATCGAAAAGTGAAGTCAGTTTCCCCTTTTGAATCAGGGCTGGCCTGTGACTTGCTCTGTCCAACAGAATGTGGCAGAAGTGATGCTGCATATCTTCTTAAATGGGGCCATAAGACATTCACAGTTTCTGCTTTCACATACTTGGAACACTCCATCTTGGAATTCAGCCATCCTGCTGTGAGAAGCCCACGCCACTTATAGAGGCCATCTGGAAAGAACTAGAACATTCCATTCCACAACCCCAGTTGAGCTCCCAGCCAACAGCCAGCCCAACTGTCAGCCATATAAGTGAGTCCTGGACATTCTGGCCTGGTTGAGCCTCCAAATGACCGCCGCCCTGGCTAACACACTATGCAAAAAAAGCCACCCAGCAAAGCTTGGTCCACCCACAAAATCATGAGAAGTAGTAAATGGCCATGGTTATTTTATGTCACTAAGTTTTGGGGTGGCTTCTTCTGTAGCAATCACTAATCAAAACACCTTATCATGATCAAATTTGGCGAGGAAAGAAAGGTAGATAAGAAGGAGACATGTCTCAGGAAAAATGGAAGAAAGTAAACGTTTCTGGAACTGAAGACTCTTCCTATTGAATTTGTACAAAAATACCCAGCTTGCTTCAAAAATCTACACTGCCAGTTCTCTGAAGCATGTTCATCGAGGACTCTGGCTCTAACAGAAAGTGGTCACAGATGCCTGCAGACCAAGATCTAAGTTCTGCCTCTTTCTCACTAGCCTTCTAATGGTGGGCAGTCATCAATTCTTTGACCTTCAACTTTCCCGTCTTTGAAAGTAGGAATACCCATATCTGCTCTGCCAACTTTATATGGATGTTTTATAAATTGCAAAGGACTTTGTAAATGCAAAATATTATTATTTGCATTTTATGTCCCCAATTTTTTTAAAGACTCCTCAACTCTTGGGGGACCCCAAACGTATGCTATCTTTTAATTTGATATGCTGAGAATGACTTCCATTGGAATATGTCTACCCAACTGATTTTGGATTCCAGGTCTATGGAGCAGGGATGACAAAGAGGTTTTAGCTCATGTGCCAAGTGCAGGTGTGTTTACTACCTGGAGAACTGTGATGAGAATGATCTGAGTTGGGACGCCTGGGTGGCTCAGTTGGTTAAGCGGCTGCCTTCGGCTCAGGTCATGATCCCAGCGTCCTGGGATCGAGTCCCACAAGGGGCTCCTTGCTCAGCAGGGAGCCTGCTTCTCCCTCTGCCTCTGCCTGCCACTCTGCCTGTGCTCGCTCTCTTTCTCTCTCTGACAACTAAATAAATAAAATATTTTTTTAAAAAAAAGAATGATCTGAGTCCACACCTGGGAAGGGAGACAGATACATGCAGGCCCTGAATGGACCAGCTCAGCATGAACAAGCATTTTATTAAAGGGCCTTTTCTTTTGTTTTTAAAGAAAATTTGAATGAAGTATCAAAGCATGAGTTAGCAGGCTGGATTTGAGTTGTGTGACTGTGACTGTGGACCACTTTAAACTTCTCTGATCTCCAGTCTTGTCACCTACAAAATGACATGAAGGTGATGATGACGAAGCATTTATTGAACGGTGACTCTATGGTTGATACATACTGTTTCTCTTGATCCCTGCAACCACTTCTTGGAATGAAGTTTGCTTCTTCATTACCCCCATTCTACACATGAAGGCACCCATAGATAGAGAAACTTGCCCAAGTCACACAGCTAGTAAATCTGAAAACCAAGATTTGAACCCTGATAGTCTAGACCAAATGTTGGCAAGCTTTTTCAATAAAGGACTAGACAGTAGATATTTCAGGCTTTATAAGCCACACCATCTCTGTGCAACCACTCAGCTCTGCTGTTGTAACTCAAAACCAGCCAGGGACAAAATGTCAACAAATGGGTGTGACTGTGTACCAATAAAACTTTATTTGCAAAAAGAGGCAGTGAACTAGATTTGGCCTGTGGGCTGTAGTTGGCCAACCTCTTGTCTAGAGAAGTGCTTTCCAACAAGGGAAATCACAAATTATAATAATTTAAAATTTTATGTCATTCACCTTTGCTAGTCATATTTTAAAAAGTTCAAAGAGACAGGTGAAGCTAATTTTAATACTATATTTTAAACAAAATAAATCCCAAATATTATTTCAATGTGTTATCAATATTTTTAAAATTATTAATGAGATTTTTATATTCTTTTTTTTATATCTTCGAAATCCAGTGTGTATTTTATACTTAGAACCCATCAGAGCTGAGATCACATGTGGCTGGGGCTGCACGGAGGAACCCAAGGTCTAGAACCCAGCCTTTCTGTCTGCCTCAGAGGCTTCACCAGGACCTTGGAACTAACATAGGAGAACACACGATAGAAATGCCAATTACTGTTTTTGATTCATTTGGGTCTCTTGGATGGGTCCCAGGTCCTACCTTGTATGAACCATTTCAAGAGTTTGATTTTAATTTAGGGATTTGGAACTCGGAATGCATTTTTCCTTAGAAACAACACTATAAATGGCCAATAGAGTGTTGGACCCTCCCACAAAACCCTAATTAATGGGCAATATACCTGTCAAACACAGTGTGGCTTGAGTTACCCCTAATGATCATTCAAAAATGTGATTTTCTGCTAGCTCTAACTAAGGACACCAGGTACAAACTCTAGCCCCAGGCAGTATGTCGAAGCAGGTGTTACCCCTCACCCCCAGTCTTTTGTGGCCAGACCACCCTCCAAGATCTGAGCCATGGTCCAAGAAGTTGCCCCTTGTTGGTGAGAGCTCCGATGCCCATGTACCTTGCCCAAATTCTGGGAAGGCTGCGTTCCTAAGTCAGAGGCTGCCAAGGCCAGGTGCCTCTATTCAGTGAGGCTGCCCAGGCCAGATGCCTATCTTCATCAGTGTCCTATAAAGGGTCTAGTACATGCATTGCATTGTTTCCTGTAGGCACAAGCTCAGGCCTGAACCAAGCAATAGAGCATCTAGCAGTGATTCCAAGACGGTGGAATTTAATGGATCAATAAAATTTCAGAAAAAAAAAAACAAACCAAACCAAAACACAACTGGAGGACCGATATCAAGTGGCCGACTTGTTTTTTTTCCAAGTAAACACGTTAAGGGGGGGGAAAAAACCCTCCCATCCACTGGCACCATCATTTGAACACTAACTGTTACAATGGCATTTTAATGCCAAGTAAAGGGAGGGGAGGCCTCAGAATTAAAGACACTTTTTTTTTTCCGATTGAATAAATTTGACTTTGTAGAAAATTGCTACCGCTTGGGGTTTATTTTTAACATTTTGTCAAGGACCTTAACAACTTTGCTTCCGGGGCACCATCCCTCAGGCTAACATTTGAGAGTTGGGGGGGGGAATAAAATGGCTCAGGGCAGCTGCATAGGGTAATGAAAGGTCTGGACAGAAAGCCAAGGGAGGGGCGTGGCCGCAGCAGGCAGTCCCGCCCAGCTTTGAGGTGAGCTCTCCTCCCTGGGAGGGTTCTGCGTAAGAGGAATTACCACAACAGAAATCACACCCTTTACTGGCACTAGTATGTTCTGTTTGCATCTTGTGGTAGACTTCCGAAGCTACTTCTACAGCTTTTGATCTTCTCCGAACCTCTACAAGTTAAGCAGAAAAGATACACTGCACATCTTATAGATTAAACAGTAACCCAGACGGAATTCCAAAGACTGCTCCAAATTTTTTTCCCCTTTTTGGAGACTTTTTAAGCTACAGCCCATGTTCAACATCCCAGGAATGGATTTGGAGAACCGGAACTCCTGGAAAATAAGGATGATTCATTCATCTTATAGCCTTAAATGTTACCCCATCTGTAGAACAGAAATTACCCACTCAATGACAATGAGGGCCTCATTAATTTCTGTAAAAGGGGTTCTGAACTTCTCTGATGAAAGGAAAAGCAAAGGAAAAGCAAAGTAGAAAGAATTCTTATGATGTCTCCAGGCCTTGTTGGGTTTTCTTCTCAGTGGTAGGCAGGTCCCAACCATGTCTCTGCTCCCAGCAGGGCTTGAGCTCCTTGGCCCTGCCCCCAGCCCCCCGCCCCTGTGCTCAGGCTCCACTTCCTTCCTAAAAGATGGCTTCTCTTCTATCTACAATAATCCTCCTTGATCATCACCACCATGGCCATGCCAACGACGCATGGCAGGCATGGACCTGGGTTTTGAAAAGTTACTTAAGTGACATTTCTTACTTTAACCCATTTTGGAAGAGTAATTGTCAATGGTAATCTCATACGGGGGTTTTCCTAATGGGCATGTGTTTGAATTATCCCCAGTTTTCAAAGGCTTGAAACACACACACACACAGAGCCAAACAAGGATGCCAAAAAGCCAGCTTCTTCTTGTTCCAGCTTCATAAACAAGCTCAGTGTGGATATTCTGGGCATTATTGAAGTGGTCTGGGTCCATCCCATCTCCCCACCTCTACCCTCCCTTCCCCACATATTCTTCTTAAAACCATGCTTCTGTTACTAATAGTTCTTTCTGAACCCACCATCCAGTGCTTTGAAGTAACTTTATAAAGCCATAGACAGACTGCAAGCAAATGGCAGAGTACGGAGTCTCTGAACACAAAATTATTTTCAGCTTACTGCTCCTCTGCTGTCATAATCTCTGGAATTTTGCTCTGACTGGGAATCAGCGTGAGATGAAAAGGCTGCTCTTCTTCTGTGGGCAACTAGCAAATGCTCTATCCTAAGTGCCCCGCCTGCGATGCCACAGGGTCCTGTGTGCAAGGGCTTGCACCTTAATTTAGAGCACACCCAGCAAAAGGAGCGTGAGAACCCAAGTCCGGAGCCACAGGCAGCTTCGGCAAAACAGTGTGTTGAAGGGAGCACAAGAGGAGGACACCTGGACCCCCGAGTTGGTCCTCAGGTCAGAGGTTCCCCGAGGGGTTCTAGGATTGGGAGGTAGGAGGAGAAAACGTATCTGCGTCTTCAACAAGCTTTCTTGTGGAAGGAGCCTGCGTTGACGGTCCTCTCCAGCCTCTTCCCCCGCCCCCGCCCCTCCTTGCACATTTCACTGCTTTTGTGTTCTTCCCCCCTCCACCTTAGTTTTCATAACTTTCTTGGTTCTTCTGTCCCATGCCTCTTTCCCTGAAGGCAAACCTTTAAGGTGTTGACGTGAGTCCTTCTATTTTCCGTGGCTGTGGGAAGAGCCTTGCGTGCAGTGGACAATGCTTCTCCGACCTTCAGGTGCTCACCTGCGTGTCTTGGTAACGGGTCGGTCCAGCCTGGGGAGGTCTGGTCAGCGCGAGCCTGTTTGTGGAACAGGCAATCAGGTGATGTCTGTGCGCTGGTCCCCACCCTCACCTTGAGCAGTGGGAACCCCTGGGAGCCCCTGGGGCTGTTTCTGCCTTTTTGCTCTGAACCACTTTTAAGAACTTCCCTCCTTGCCAGCTGTGTACCTCTAGTGTGCCAGGACCCCCGCACTTTCTCTCCCAACTCCCCTGGGCTGCACAGTAGTGAGGTCCACAACCCGTGGAAGGGTTTCTGGGGCGCCTAGAAGCAGAATTGCTGGGTGCAGGTTTGGGTGAACTTAATCGGATTAAGGACTGCCCCTTGACGGCCCTTGCCTCATTTTAAAATGGTCTCCTAGGGACTTCCCACTATTATCACAAACTAAAACTTCCACGGTAGTAAGTCATGTTCAAGGCAGGCAAACGTGAGGGAAGGGAGGTGCCCATTGAGGGCAGCCTTGGGGAAACTTTGGGCAGAAGACAGAGGGGGCTACAGCGGCTTTTGGCTGTGGCAGATGACCTAAGCACAAACTCTTCATCTCCATGACATGGTAAAGAACTCTCTGCCGCTTGCCACAGGCTGGCGACTTTGGACTTGCTGGAGGTGCCGAGTCAGGAAACAGCTGAAGGGCACTCATGGCAGCCACCGTTTGAAGGCACTTTTCAGGTGTCGCCTCACCTCGTCCCATGTCCCCAGCTCCCTTCACAGATGAGAAAACGGAGGTCCCAGATCCCCCGGGGCCCTTACCTCTGTGGCATACTGGCTCTTGGGGATAGTGAGATAGGAAAATGGAAACTCTCAGGGAGTCCTGCCTTGCAGGAAGAAATAATTTATTAACACACAGTTGAGGAAACCAAGGCACGTAGGGACAAAGTCTTGCACCCTGAGCCAGGGCACACTCATCGTCCCCAGGCCTCCCAGGCCCTCTGGCTAAGGTTGCCTGCTTGCTTACTAAGGTTCAGGATGCAAGTGAGCCTTCGTCAATTTTGAGAAAGTGAGAGCTTTTACTGGGGAACGGCCATGGCTTTCTGCTGGGCCCCAGGCACCGCCGAGAGTCACCTCCATGGCCCAGAACACTGGGGAGCTGCTGGTGCATGAGGCCTGTGTGCTGCTGGGTTGTCAGCCACACTCTGCTGATCTGTTCCCTCCAAGGAAGCTTCCCAACTGGCACTGTGCGTGGGAACAAACTCACGCAAATGCACACCACTATCCTTTACGCTTGGGCCTGGCTACACGGGGGCTTCTCCACTCGGGCCTTCACTGTGACACCTGAGAGTGTTCCCTCACATTTTCACCCATGGGGTTGGGGGTGATGCTGCTCCCAGCTCCCCGAGCCTAACTGCCTGTCCTGCCGTTCCTGTTCGGCATTCACCAGGACTCTGGAAGAGCCTGGCCGAGCCTCTTAGGAATGAAGATTCTGGAGAGTAGCGGTGGTTTTCCTGAGAAGACTGAAAAGAGTGAGCACGGCAGTGCAAGCAAGAGTTGTGTCTCCCTGGGATCAGATACCCAAGCCTCCACTTAGTGGTTAATAGCTAGCTCCTTGGAGAAGGGTTCACGGAGAAACTCCGCGTTCTCGGCCATAAGCAAGGCCTGGGCACTGTGGCTCCCAACGATACATGTGGCCTCTTCCCCCAACACCCCTTGTCTCCTCCACTGTTCATTGCATGGATGAGCTTTCTCAACACGCTAACTGTCTTCATCTTTCTCCTCCTACTACTGCCTCTTCTTCTTCCCCTTCCCCTCATTCTCCTTCTTTTTCTTCTTCTATCTCCAAATGAAGTAAGACCTGTCTCATCATCAACATCATAGGCCTTCTTTTCCTCAGAGGTTTATATGTGATAAAACAGAAATTAAACTTTAGAATATGTTCACACTATACAGGAAAGAATTGTGTCTGGGGCAGAAAATATAGCTGATGCTTGAGAGTTCATTCATATGCCTGTGAATGTCCAGAGCTCATACAGCCCAGGATGCTGATATGACATTCTGAGAGACTCAATAATTTCCTCATGCAAAAGTTACCATGTGACCCACTCTGTCTTCTGTCACCTACCTGCTTCTACTCATGGTAACATGAACAGAGCCAACTGCGGAAACCATAGAAACGATTTCTTATATTTTCAGTGTTAAATAGACTCTTGAAAATCAAAATTAATGGCCTTGAAGCCCAGGTCCTAATTTGTGAAAGTTGAAAATTTTGAGAGAAGGCAGGAGGGTTGCATTTCAAAAGGCATCCCCTCCCAGGGCATGAAAACAGAATGCCTGCGTCATATCATAGCAGGACTGGAAAGAGAAGTAGACAAAAGGCACATGCCCTTCTTCAGGGAGACTGGATAAATGCCGTCTGAATGGCGGGGAGGGAGGAGCTGGGGAAGCAGGAGGGTGACTCCGTGTGTGGTGTCTCTGCTTGCCCTTCCTGTTCACCAGCTTAGTCCAAGGGAAGGAAAAATAATGGAATCTCTTAGAGAGAGAGAGAGAGAGAGAGAAAGCAAATCTGCTCTAAGATAGGGGGAGGCTAGAGCCAGGGTTCACATAGGCTGTCCTCACATGTCTGCAGAACTGCCCCTGGACCAAAAGGTTGAATTCTGTCTCAGTTTAGGACCAAGACAGATCAAGATCAAGACGCAGGGACCCCTTTGAACCAGTGCCCTCAGAATCCCTGTGTGAACTCCCAGAGTTTAGCATTCCTCCAGGAATGCACCCACTCACCCTCCCCTGGCAAAAGCACCAGGCTATCACCCACCCCTACTTGTGTATCCAACTTGGTGAGAGTGTCAATCACCTGTGCTCCGGCTCCTCAGTCACGGGGAGGGTTGGAGACCCAGCCTCAGCCAGTCAGACCTCTTCTTGGAGTATAAGAACAGGAGTGTGGGAAGACAGGAAGTTGAGCTATCTTGGTGACTCTCCCTTAGGTCCTGCCCCCCTGACTCCAAGAAATGCTGGTTCCCATCCTTGTTGAGTTCTGGATCTTCAGCTGGCCCTTCAATTCCCTCACTCATTTCTTATTCTTCCTAGAAATTACTTTTTAAGGAAATGGTAATTTAAAAAATAAATAAATGTATTATGTGAAGACACATAAGTGTATAAAAAGTGTTGATACCTGGGCTGGAATGATACCATAGGAATAGTTGGCAGGGGTGGGGGGCGGGGATGGAGTCAGGGAGAATTGAGAGGGGAACTTCATAGACCTCAAAATATTTATAATATCTCCTTTTTTAGAAAAAAGTTTAGAAGTAAATGTGTTCCAATATTAACATTTGATCCTTTGGGATGGCCAATTCTTGGATATGTGTTAATTATCCTCTGTGCTTTTCTGCTTGTTTTCTTATTGATGTTTCAACAACAAAATTATACCCAAGGAGAGAAAATCCATACCTGCTTCCTCAGGGTCTAGAGGCAGAGAGCTCCCTGCCAGGTGTCACTCCGTGGGGGCCTCTAGGACCTCTTATTCTATTACACGCAGCGGTGACATTTTCTGCTAAAAATAGAAATAACCCCCTTCCTAGGCCCTACAGTTTCTTCCCTTCTACCATTCCTTTTTCCATTTCTTGTATGCAAAAGCATCACCACCACCAAAGGCAAGAAAATTCTTCCACTCTTTTCCCACAGTGGAGAGCCCAGCTAAAGAAAATTTCAGTTCCAATAGCAAGATGATTCCCATGAATAATAAGTGGAATGGCGCAAAGAGAACATGATATAAACATGCACCACTGAATAAAAGAGAAGGCACAATTTCAAATATGTAAAGGGTTTACAAAGTTCAACATGGGTTCCCTCCTCCTTTTTTAATTTAAATTCTAGTTAGTGAACATACAGTGCAGTATTGGTTTCAGGAATAGAATTCAGTGATTCATCACTTACATACAACAGCCACTGCTCATCATGACAAGTATCCTCCTTAATGCCCATCACCCATCTAGTCCGTCCCCCTCCCACCTCCCTCCGTAAATCCTCAGTTTGTTCTCTATCGTTAAGAGTCTTTATGACTTGTCTCCCCCCTTTTTTTCTTTCCCCCTTCCCATATGTTCATCTGTTTTGTTTCTTAAGTTCCACATATGAGTGAGAGCATATGGTATTTGTCTTTCTCTGACTGACTTATTTCACTTAGCAGAATACTCTCTAGCTCCATACATGTCATTGCAAATGGCAAGATCTCATTTTTTCTGATGGCCAAAGAATATTCCACTGTATGCACATACCACATCTTCTTTATCCATCATCATTTGATGGACATTTGGGCTCTCTCATAATTTTTCTATTGTTGATAATGCTGCTCTAAACATTGAGGAGCATATACCCCTTCAAATCTGTATTTTTGTATCCTTTGGGCAAATACCTAATAGTGCAATTGCTTGATCATAGGGTTGTCCTATTTTTAAGTTTTTGTGGAACCTCAAAACTGTTCTCCACGGGTTCCCCTCTCACATAAAATAAACATGAGTCTCCAATGACGGGAGTCCATAAAGTTTCAGATGTGCAAGGATTTCATTGCAGTCTAGATTAGCAGGAAATGAATTATTTATATCCCATATTTCTACATTTGTAATTGGTGACTCGTTTTATTGTGCTAGAGTCATCAAAGCAAGAACAAAAACCCACATGAAATTAGGTCCAACCCAATGCTGCCCTTTTGCAGGTAGACCACACTTTCTATTTCTAGGATTTTCAGAGGTAGTCTCACAAGTTTTTACTGAATCAGGCTGAGAGGTTATGACTTTGGTTGACAGAAACAATTTCAAGGAAGTGCTATGGGTTGCACATGTTTCTGAAATGGGAAAAAGACACGTCCCTCCCTAAAATGCCATCTTATCTGTCTAGTAGTTCTATTGTGAGAGAAACTGTCACAATAGATTAAGTAGACAGAATGGCCATAAGGCCAATCCCAGAAGGTAAATGCTTAAAACAGGGTTCCTGCATAGCTTCCTGTTACATCCGACCTCCTAATTCCCTCTCTCTCCAGGAACAGTGCCAAACAGAATCCCTGGCTTGAGAGAGGCTTGACTTGCTATCAGATATATCCTACTTGATAAAACTCCTGCCTTGACAGAGATGGAGAAGTGCAAGGAAGGACAAGGGAGGCTGCTTTGCCAGCCAACCTCCGTGAACTAAATTGGAGTCCTGTGGAAAAGAAGGCACTTGTTTATGACTAAGGCTGAGATTGAAGAAGTGGGTTGAGTAGTTGATGAGATGAGACTGCACAGGAACAGGGCTGACCTTGTTCCAGCCCTGCTTGGCTGAGCTGCACATACTTACGGTCAATAGCCTAGACTTTGGCAAATATCTTAATGGTGTTATAATTCTTGTGGGCACCATGCCTGACTACCACACCTGTAGGTGGTTCTATAAGGAACAGATGTCCCCATCCCAGGGAACAGCATGTTCTCACCTAAAGAATAGGGGCTCTGGGACTGGATCTTAGAGATAACATTATGTATTTCTTCCCTCTGACGTTCTTAGGGTCATTTTTTAGAATTTGAAGTATGGAGATGTTCAGAGTACCTCCGATGATGGGAGAAGGGAGCGGCCTGGTAAAGAAGCCTGGAGGGTCTGGGTCTGTGTGCTCACTGTAAGCTCTTCTCCTTGCTGTATTTCCATTTCAGCATCTTCAACGTTCAGAAAATTCTCGGGAAGGTAGAGTCTGGTCTCTGCTGTGTGTGGAGAATGAAGGGGAAGGGCTGGTTGGTGGTGCAGAGGAAAACATTCCTCGCTGGAGGTTGTTCATCGCTGGAGACTGCCGTGCCCAGTGGTCAGTATTCTGAGGGTCGTTGGCAGCAGGGGCTGAGACAGCACAGAGGTACTGAAGAAGCTGCTGAAGAATCTGCCACAGCCCAGCTTTGAGGAAGCTCCCTAGCTACAGCAGGAATCCATCCAAGTTCTTGCTCCTCAGTGAGCAATGAGGACCCAATGCTAAACACCTCGGAAGACCTCTAACAAATCCAAGCAGCAGACTCAGGAGGTTCTGGGCTTCCTGTTAGTTTGGTCAGTGGGGCTTGGAGTTGTTTTATATGAGATGTCATGTTTCCTAATATCCTAATATCTCCTTCTTTCTTTAGTGACAGAACCGCTGAAACTGAGTTGGGTAGATGACCTTCTTGTGGTTACCAGCTTGAGCCTAAGCATTATTCACATATAGATACATTTGACAGGATAAATTTCAGACCCAGTAAAATATGGCAGCTTGACCCAGATAAAAGTCCATTTCTCTGTCATGTAAAAAGTAGCAAAATTAGTGGTGTGGACTGGAGCATAATATATGCCAAAGGGAATTAGCCAAAATGAATGAGCATGAGATATAAGAAGAAGCAAGATGTGCCTGGTGGTGAGTGACTCACATGATGAACACATGGACTTTCTTCTCTAAGTCTCCAGCAGCCCATGAGGGTGTAAGTGAGGGATCTTGATTAGAGCATGGAGAGAATCTTGATTAGAGCATAGAAAATGTTGCAAATACAATCAGCTCACAAATACATCAGTGGCATATCCAGACCCAGAATCCAAGTCCTGCCTGCATGGCCTCCAACAGGCAGGGCAGTGAGAAAGGTTAATACTCTAACTGCAAACTTATTTATACTAAAAATAGGGAATACAGACTCATTGTCTGAAAAGCACAGTAACTTGTTCTCAAGCTCCGTAATGAGGTTGGGGGAGGGGACATGCCAGTGGACCAGCAAGAAGGACACGGTGTGTGTCTGAGTCCAAGTGTGTTTGAGGTTTGTGAATTACTTAGTACAATAACAGCTGGGTGTTTATTTATTACATTGAAGTGGAGCTTTTGTGTTTGAATCAAAAGCACACATAAAAGCCTATTGCAGAAAATCAGGCTCTATTGTAACATAAACGTGCATTATATAAAGCAAAAAGAAAAGGAAAAAAGGGGGTTAAAATTACAAATAAACTATGGAACTTACAGATTATGGGAGAGTTAAGGGTAGGATCTCGGAAAAGGTCCAAGATGGCTCTTCTGTTCTTTTCCTGACCAGAGTTCCCATCACTACAACCAGCTCTTGCTTCAGTCAGACAAATAGGAAATGAAATTGTTCTTCTTTCTCCAGTCCTCAGAAAAATGATGACTATGGAGATAAAGGGAGGAAGAATAATAAAATAGGAGGAAAACAAAGAGAAGGTAGGTGGAACTCCCTCGAAACATTCGCACACACTCAGTAAAGAGAAGTGACATTAAAAAAGTCCCAACCCCATCTCAAGCAAAACTCCAATTTATAGGGATTTCACAGATGGTTGCCCTGCATGGGTCTGCCCTTATGTGGGAGGGTGCATTAAATTACTGGAGTTCTGGTGCTAGGCTGTATTTTCACTCTGGGTATTTTTTTTTTTAACAGCTTACTTAAGATATGGTTCATATGTGATGCTATTTAAAGTATGAAATTCAGTGTTTTTTTTTTAATTAACAGATACATGCAACCATCACCATTGCCCATTTTAGAACATTTCATTGCCTCAAAAAGAGACCTGATACACTTTCTCTATCACCTTCTGTTCGCCAGACCCATTTTCCCACCTCTAGGCAACCACAAACATGCCTTCTATCTCTGTATAGATTTCCCTCTTCTGGACATTTTCTATGAATGCAATCCTATAATATGTGTTCTTTTGGAGCTGGCTTCTTTCAGTTAGAACGGTGTTTTCAAAATTTATCCATGTTGTAACATACATCAGTCCTTCATTCCTTTTTATAGGTGAACAATATTCCATTGCATTGTTATAACACATTTCATTTCTGTATTTGTCACTGATGGACACTTAGGTTGTTTCCTCCTTTTGGCTAGTATGAATAATATTACTGTAAATATTTGTGTGCAAGATTTTGTGTGGATAGATGTGTTTATTTCTCTTGAATATATTCCTAAGTGTAAGATTACTGGGTTATATTCTAACTATATTTAACCATTTGAGGAACTACCAAATTGTTTTCCAAAGTGGCTGCACCACTTTATATTCCTACCAGCAGTGTATGAGGGTTTCAATTTCTCTACATCCTCATCAACACTTGTAATTATCTGTTATTTTGAATGCAACCATCTTAATTGATGTGAAATGGAATCTCATTGTCTTGTTGTGCATTTCTCTGATGACAAATAATATCAACCATCTATTGGCCATATGCATGTCTTCTTTATTTTATTTTTATTTAAATTCAAGTTAGTTAACATATAGTGTAATATTGGTTTCAGGAATAGAATTTAATGATTCATCACTTACATATAACACCCAATGCTCATCCCAATAAGTGCCCATCACCCATTTCGCCCATTCCCCTCATCTGCCTCCCCTCCAGCAACCCTTAGTTTGTTTCTCTATAGCGTATGGTTTCCCTCCCTTTCTGTTCTCATCTTATTTTATTTTTCCTCCCCTTTCCCAATATTCATCTGTTTTTCCTAAATTTCACAAGTATTTGTCTTTCTCTGACTATGCATGTCTTCTTTAGAGAAATATTCATTCAGATCTTTTCCTTATTTTTTGATTGGATTATTGGACTTTTTATTACTGGGTTGTAGGAGTTCTTTATATAATGTAGATCTAAAGTTCTTTCTCTCTATCTCTCTCTTTTTTAAAAAAGATTTTATTTATTTATTTGAGAGAGAGAGAGAGAGACAGCAAGAGCAGGAACACAGGCAGGGGGAGTGGGAAAGGGAAAGCAGGCTTCCTGCTGGGCAGGGAGCCCAATGCAGGGCTCAATCCCAGGACCCTGGGATCATGAACTGAGCTGAAGGCAGATGCTTAACCATCTGAGCCACCCAGGTGCCCCTCGATCTAAGTTTCTTATCTGATATATGATTTTAAAATATTTTCTGCCATTCTGTGGGTTGTCTTCTTATTTTCTTCATTATGTCTTTGGAAGCACAAAAATTTATAATTTTGATGAGTCCAACCTCATTTTTCTTTGTTGTTAGTGCTTTTGGTGATTGTCACGTATCTTTTGCCAAATCCAAGATCATACTTCTGTGGGGCTTTTTTTTTCTAAAAGTTTTATAGTTTAAGCCTTACATTAAGTCTTTGATCCTTTTTGAGTTAATTTTTGTATATGGTGTAAGGTAAGAATCCTGATTCAAGCTTTTGTATGTGGCAATTCAACTGAACCAGCACCATTTGTTGAGAAGACTATTCTTGCAAGCAGAGGCTGCTGGGAAGATGGCAGAGTAGGAGGGCCCAGGGCTCACCTCTTGTGGAGTGGCCACCTAGAGAACACCCACATGGACAAAACCCAGAAAGCAACGTGAAGACTGGCAGAAGAGACACTCCTCAGTTGGACGTAGACAAGAGACCACAGCAAAGTTGATCCACCTACTATGATATGCTCTTGGCAAGATCCCATCAAAGCAGTGCATAAGCCAGACTCTGTGCACGCAGCACAGCCAAGCATCAGCACTGCTCCAAAGTGAGTCCCCCAGAGAGAGGGGAAGAGAACCACACAACAGTCTGACTGGCCCCAGCAGTGGGCTAGGGGCAGGCACCTGGTCTGACTACAGTCTCCACCCACTGATAAAAGTTTCTCAGGGGAAAACACAGGGAAAGTGCTCTGCAATTTGGTGCTATTTCATCTTTGGCAAACACCTGGTCTTATTCAACTGAGGCCCAGGGCACCACCAGACTGGCCCACTAACACCACAGGCACCAGACTCTGCTCACAACAGGTGGGGAGCCATCACGGGCTTGATTGAAGGTAAACACAGCTCTGCCACAACACCAGGACATCCCTATAGCAACACGCATAGGAGACACTCCTGAAGACCATTTTCTGGTGAAAAGTAGACATTGCACTGTGGGGCACTACAGGACCTCTTCTTCATAAAGCCACTACTTTCAAGTGCAGGAGACATAACTATTTCTTCACACATAGAAACAGACATAACAATAGACAAAATAAGGAGACAGAGGAATATGTCCCAAATGAAAGAGTGGAACAAAATCATAGCAAGAGACCTAAATAAAAGGGAGATAAGTAATATGTCTGATAACAAATTTAAAGTAATGCTCATAAAGTAACACTAGACTTGAGAAAGGAGTACAGGGCTTCTGTGAGACCCTCCACAAAGAGATAGGAGACCTAAAAAAGAACCAATTAGAGATAATGAACTCACTAAATGAAAATAAAAATAGACCACCTAGGATAAATAGCAAACAAGAGGAATTAGAAGAACATATCAGCAACTTGGAAGACAGAGTAATGGAAAGTAATCAAACTGAGCAGATAAGAGGGAAAAAATATGCAAAGTGAGAATAGAGGTAGGGAATTCAGCAACACTGTCAAGCATAACAGTCGCATGATAGGAATCCCAGAAGAAGAGTGAGAAAAGGGGGTAGAAGACTTATTTGAAGAAATAATAGCTGAAAACTTCCTGAATCTGGGGTAGGAAAGAGAAATCTAGATCCAGGAGGCACAGAGAGCGCCCCAAAAAGTCAACCCAAAGAAGTCTGTACCAAGACACAAAGAAAATAAGATGGCCAAAAGTAGTGATAAAGAGAATTTTAAAAGCAGCAAGAGAAGGGAAAGCAGTTACATACAAGGGGAACCCCATAAGGCTATCAGTGGATCTTTCAGCAGAAACTTT
The DNA here is from genome assembly GCA_004024625.1 of Mellivora capensis. Taxonomy (NCBI): domain Eukaryota; kingdom Metazoa; phylum Chordata; class Mammalia; order Carnivora; family Mustelidae; genus Mellivora; species Mellivora capensis. The sequence continues at coordinate 26,718 of PISX010022802.1, forward strand.
TCAAGCCAGAAGAAAGTGGCATGATATACTCAAAGTGCTAAAAGGAAAAAAAATCTACACCCAAGAATACTCTATCCAACAAGGCTTTCATTCAGAGTAGAAGGAGAGCTAGAGTTTCCCAGGGAAACAGAAGTTAAAGGAATTCATTACCAGGAGCAAAACCAGCCACATTCCCATCACACACAATGCCATCAGCCTGTGGGTCCCAAATCCACAGTCTAGCCATCCTCCTGCACTGCCTGCCACCTGCTCAATGCCAAGTCAATATGCCTTTATCTCAGGTCAACAAGGACTCAAACTGACACTCTTCCCCTCAAATTCCAACCTTTATGCCCAATTGTGCACAGAAGTGGGCATAATTATAAGAGCAGAATGAAGCAACCCAAACAGTGACACTAATTCTGTGGAATATAAAATGGATAAAAGGAGTGTGCTAGACTGAGAACATCTCCAACAAGCACATTAAAGAACAATACATACAGCATGATTCTGATTACTAAAAGAAACAAACCCAGGAAAAATAAAATAAAACAAAAGCAGAGATGGAGACAAACCATAAGAGACTCTTAATCATAGAAAATAAACTGAGGGTTCCTGGAAGGGAAGGGGCATAGGGGGATGGGTAACTGGGTGATGGGCATCAAAAAAGGTACATGATGTAATGAACACTGGGTGTTATATATGACTGATGAATCATAAACTCTACCTCTGAAACCAATAATACATTATATGTTAATTAATTGAATTTAAATTAAAAAAAAAAAACTGCCCACAAAAGAAAAGACTATTCCTACGGATAGTTTTGGCACCCTTGTGAAAAATCAGTTCCTCATAGATGTATGGGCTTATATCTAGAATCTCAATTCTATTCCACTTATCAACTTATCTATCCTTTTGACAGTACCACACTGTCTTGATTAACATTAATTTGTAGTAAGTTTTGAATTAAAGAAGTGTGAACCCTTCTGATTTGTTCTTCTCTTTCAGGATTAATTTGGCTATTCTAGGACCCTAGAAATTCCATATGAATTTTAGAATCAGCTTATCAATGTCTCCAAAGAAGCCAGCTGGAGTTCTGATAGGAATTTCATTGAATCTGTAGATCAGTTTGAGGAGTATTGTCACCTTAACAATGTTAAACTTTCTGATCCATGAACATGAAACATTTTTCCAGTCATTTGGATTATCTTTAATTTCTTTCAACAATATTTTGTAGTTTTCAAAGGATAAGTTATGCACTTTTTCTGTTAGATTTATTCCTAAGTACTTTTGGTGCTATTATAAATGGAATTATTTTCTTAATTTTATTTTTGGATTGTTCACTGAAAACCTATAGAAATATAATTTATTGTTATATGTTCATCTCATCTCCTGCAAGCATAATGAAATTGTTTATTGGTTTTAATAGTTTTTTAGTGGATTCCTTAAGTTTTTCTGTATACAATATCATGCCATCTGTGAATAGAGACAGTCTTAGTTCTTCTTTTCTAATCTGTATGGCTCTTATTAACTTTCTCTTGCCTAATTGTCCTGGCTAGAACTTCCAGTTCAATGTTTTATAGAAACAACAAGAGCAAATATCTTTGTTTGGTTCCTGACCACAGTGGGAAAGTATTCAGTCTTTCAAGATTAATTATGATGTTAGCCAAGGATTTTTCATAGATGCCCTTTATCAGTTTCAGAAAGTTAACTTTTATTCCTAATTTGTTTGCTCTTTTTATCATGAAAAGTGTTGGATTTTGTCAAATTCTTGTTCTGCATCCAGGAGGTAATCACGGGCTCTTTCTTTTTTATTCTATCAATATGATATTTTACATTAACTGATCATTGGGTATTGAACCAACCTTGCATCTCTGGGATTAATCCCCCTTGGTCAGATTGTTTTTAGATATTGCTGGGTTTGTTCTGCTAATATCTTATTGAGGAATTTTATGTCCATTTTCATAAGAGATATTAGTATGTAATCATGTTTTCTTATATGCCTTTGTCTGATTTGGGCATTAGAGTAATTCTGGCCTCATAAAATGAGCTGAGAAGTATTTCTTCCTCTTCCATTTTTTTAAAAAAGATTTTGTTTATTTATTTGACAGAGATCACAAGTAGACAGAGAGGCAGGCTCCCTACCAAGCAGAGAGCCTGATACGGGGCTTGATCCCAGGACCCTGGGATCATGACCTGAGCCGAAGGCAGAGGCTTAACCCACTGAGCCACCCAGGTACCCCTCTTCTTTCATTTTTTGAAAGAGTTTGTGGAGAATTGGTATTAATTCTTTAAATGCTTAGTAGAATTCAGTGATGAACCCATCTGGGCATAAGCTTTTCTTTGTTAGTTCTATTATTGTTATTACTAATTCAATTTCTTCATGAGGCATAGTTCTATTTTACTGTCTGTTTTTTGTTTAGTCAGTTTTATCAGTTTCTGTCTTTCTAGGCATCATCCATTTCATCTAAGTTATTTAATTTGTTAGAGTACAACTGTTTAATAAAATTCCTTTAATGCTTCTTGTTTCTATAAAATCAGTGGTAATGTCTTTTTTGGTTTCTTATTTTAGCAGTTTGAGTTTTCTCTCTTTTTAGTTTTATTGCCAACTTAGTTAAGGGTTTGTCAGTTTTGTTGATCTTTTCAAAGAGCCAGCTTTTGGTTTCAATGATTTTTCTGTGTTGTATGTCATTAATTTCTGCTTGAATCTTTATTATTTCCTGTCTTCTGTTTGCTTCAGGTTTAGTTTGTTCTTACTTCCCAGTGTCTTGAAGTGACAGGTTAGGTTATTGACTTAAGATCTTTCTTCTTGGTGGGAGGAGTCAAGATGGCGGAGAAGTAGCAGCTGAGACTACATCAGGTAGCAAGAGATCAGCTAGATAGCTTATCAAACCATTGCAAACACCTACAAATCCAACGGGAGATTGAAGAGAAGAAGAACAGCAATTCTGGAAACAGGAAATTGACCACTTTCTGAAAGGTAGGACTGGCAGAGAAGTGAATCGAAAGCGACGGGAGGATAGACCGAGGGAGAGGGGCCGGCTCCCGGCAAGCGGCGGAGCAACGGAGCACTAAATCGGGACTTTTAAAAATCTGCTCCACTGAGGGACATCGCTCCAGAGGCTAAACCGGGGTGAATCCCACACAGGGTCAGCGTGGCCCCAAGTCCCGCAGGGTCACAGAAGGATCGGGGGTGTCTGAGTGTCGCAGAGCTCGCAGGTATTGGAGCGGGGAAGCCGGCTACAGAGACAGAGCCGAGGAGTGAGCTCTCAGCTCGGGGTTACTTTGAACCGGTCGCAGGCTGGGTGAGCTCAGAGCACGGCCAGAGGCCAGGGAGACGGGAGTCATTGGGGCTTTTCTCTGAGGGCGCACTGAGGAGTGGGGGCCCGAACTCTCGGCTCCTCTGGGCCAGAGATTGGGAGGCTTCCATTTTCATTCCCGTCCTCTGGAACCCTACGGAAAGTGTTCAGGGAACAAAAGCTCCCGAAAGCGAACCCGAGCAGATTACTTAGCCCGGCCCGTGGTAAGGGCGGTGCAGCTCTGCCTCAGGCAAAGACACTTGAGAACCACTACAACAGGCCCCTCCCCTAGAAGATCAACAAGAAATCCAGCCAAGACCAAGTTCACTTAACAAGGAGAGCAGCGGAACTCCAGAGGAGGAGAAAGCAAAGCACGGAATTCATGGCTTTCTCCCCATGGTTCTTTAGTCTTGCAGTTAATTCAATTTTTTCTTTAATTTTCTTTTCTTTTCTTTTTTTCTTTTTTTGCTAATTTTTTTTTAACTTTTACCCTTTTCTTTTTTAACATTTTTTTAACTAGTCTATCTTAAAAATACCTTTCCAAAAAAATAATCTTTTTTGAACCTTCATTATTATAGTCATATTTTATCCTTCATAGTATTTAACTTTATTTTTTGTATTCACATAAGGGTTTTTTCTTCTAAAAAATTTGGGGTACAACTTCCTCTAGTGAATCAAAATATACCCTAAATCTAGCTCCGGGCTTGTTCTAGTCTCCAGCCTGAGCAAATTCTCTCCACTTTCTTTTTCTTTATTCTCCCAACCAACTTATTTTATCAACTCCATTTTTTAGGAAAAAAAATATTGTTTCTCATCTTTATAGGTATATTCCATCCCTTCCTTGTGTATAACCTTATATACGTTTTTCATTCTTTAAAATTTTGGGAGGTACTTTCTTCTAAGAGACCAAAATACCCCAAAATTAAGTGGGTGACCCTGTTCTAGTCACCAGTCTAATATATATATATTTTTTTCTTTTTTACATTTTTTCCTTATTTGTTTTCTTTTTT
>PISX010022803.1:0-30947 GCA_004024625.1 Mellivora capensis
GAGGGACCTCAATGTGAGAAAGGAATCCATCAAAATCCTTGAGGAGAACGCAGGCAGCAACCTCTTCGACCTCAGCCGCAGCAACATCTTCCTAGGAACATCGCCAAAGGCAATGGAAGCGAGGGCAAAAATGAACTATTGGGATTTCATCAAGATCAAAAGCTTTTGCACAGCAAAGGAAACAGTCAACAAAACCAAAGGACACCTGACAGAATGGGAGAAGATATTTGCAAATGACATATCAGATAGAGGGCTAGTGTCCAAAATCTATAAAGAACTTATCAAACTCAACACCCAAAGAACAAATAATCCAATCAAGAAATGGGCAGAGGACATGAACAGACATTTCTGCAAAGAAGACATCCAGATGGCCAACAGACACATGAAAAAGTGGTCCACATCACTCGGCATCAAGGAAATACAAATTAAAACCACAATGAGATATCACCTCACACCAGTCAGAATGGCTAAAATTAACAAATCAGGAAATGACAGATGCTGGCGAGGATGTGGAGAAAGGGGAACCCTCCTACACTGTTGGTGGGAATGCAAGCTGGTGCAACCACTCTGGAAAACAGCGTGGAGGTTCCTCAAAAAGTTAAAAATAGAACTACCCTATGACCCAGCAATTGCACTACTGGGTATTTACCCTAAAGATACAAACGTAGTGATCCAAAGGGGCACGTGCACCCAAATGTTTATAGCAGCAATGTCTACAATAGCCAAACTATGGAAAGAGCCTAGATGTCCATCAACAGATGAATGGATAAGGAATAGTGGTATATATACACGATGGAATACTATGCAGCCATCAAAAGAAATGAAATCTTGCCATTTGCAACGACATGGATGGAACTAGAGGGTATCATGCTTAGTGAAATAAGTCAATCAGAGAAAGACAACTATCATATGATATCCCTGATATGAGGAAGTGGAGATGCAACATGGGGGACTAGGGGGGCAGAAAAAGAACAAACAAGATGCGATTGGGAGGGAGACAAACCATAAGTGACTCTTAATCTCACAAAACATACTGAGGGTTGCTGGGGGGAGGGGGTCCAGAAAGGTGGGTGGGGTAATGGACATTGGGGAGGGTATGTGCTATGGTTAGTGCTGTGAAGTGTGTAAACCTGGCGATTCACAGACATGTACCCCTGGGGATAAAAAATTGTTTATAAAAAAATAAAAATTAAAAAATTAAAAAAATAAAAAAATAAAAACACAAAAATAGGGGCGCCTGGTTGGTCAGTGGGTTAAAGCCTCTGCTTTCGGCTCAGGTCATGACCCTGGAGTCCTGGGATCGAGCCCCGCATTGGGCTCTCTGCTCAACGGGGAGCCTGCTTCCTCCTCTCTCTGCCTGCCTCTCTGCCTACTTGTGATCTCTGTGTGTCAAATAAATAAATAAAATCTTAAAAAAAAAAACACAAAAATATCACAGCCTTTTATTTATAATGGTAAATCTTTATTATGTTTTTCAAACTTTGAGAGTTTTTTCCTCTTCATACTTTTTTATATTTTTGAGTGAATATTGAATAATATTACTTTCTCATAACCTTTTAACTCATAATGTAGTTTATTTTGGCTTTCTTCTGTTTGCTTTAATAATGTTTTCAAAATTACATATATATTATACTTTAAAAAATAATTTATTTCCATTCATCTTTGTTATCTCAGTCTTCCTAATTCCTTTATTATGATTGCATATTTTTGTTTCTAATCTAATTTCTTATGATATAAGCTTATTTTTGATACTTTTAATGAGGTATAATGTCATTCCACAAAATTCACCAACATAAGTGTACAATAATTTCAAGTAAATTCATAGGGCTGTACAACCATCACAGCAATCTCATTCTGGAATATTTGCATCACTTCCCAAATTCCATGAAGACCATTTGGAATTAATCCCAACTCCCAATCCCAGATCCAGTTAAATATTGCTTTGTTCTCTCTCCATATAAATTTGTCTTCTAAATGTTTCATATAAATGGAATCCTACAGTATGTAGTATTTGCTATCTGACTTCTTTCATTTAGCATGTTTTTGAGGTTCATCTATGTTTCAACCTGTATCAGAATTCTATTACCTTAATTGCTGAATAATATTTCATTGTTTGGATGTAGTACATTTGTTTATCCATTCACCAATTAACAGATATTTGATTTGTTCTCAACTGTTATGGATATTGCTGCCATGTACATTTATATATAAGCCTTTGTGTTGGCATATGTTTTCATTTCTCTGGGATCAATACCAAGATATGGAATTGCTGGGTTTATGGTAAGCTGATGTTTAAATTTCTAAGTAACTGTGAAATTGTTATTCAAAGTAGCTTTATCATTTTAAATTCCTAACAGTAATGCATGAAGGTCCAGTTTCTCTACTTCCTCCCCACATGTTTGGCATTGTCTGTATTTTACCTATAACCATTTAAGTAAGTGAGTCATGATATCTCATTATGATTTTAATTTGCATTTTTCTAGTGTTAATGTTGTTAAGCACCCTTTCATGTGCTTCTCATTGTTATATTTGCCGGTAAAATGTCCATTAAAGTATTTGACTATTTTTTTATATTGGACTGTTGGTCTTCTTGTTATGAAATTATCAGTTCTTTTTTTCCCCCACTGGGTGCAATTCCTTTAACAGATATGCAATGTGAAAACATTTTCTCTAAGACTTTGGCTTGTCTTTTCATTTTTTAATATTATGTCCCCCAGAGCATAAAAGTTTTCCATTTTAATGAAAATCAATTTATCTTCCATTTTCTTTTATGGTTTACACTTTTGGTATATTGTCTAAGAAATCTTTGCCTAACAGAACATTTTGAAAAATTTTTCCTCTGTTTTCTTTTAAGTTTTATAATTTTAGCTCTTACATTTAGGCCTACAATCTATTTTGAGTTCATTTTTGCACAAGAAGTAAAGTAAGAGCCTAATTTATTTATTTGCATATGTACATACAATTATATTTAGTATCTTCAAACAGCCTTCCCACCATTGCATAATCTTGCCATCTTTCTCAAAAATCAATTGATCATAATTGTGTGGGTTTATATCTGGATTCTCAATTCTGTTCCATTGATCCATGTGCCTATCCTTACACCAATACCACACTACTTCAATACTGTAGCCTTATAGTAACTTTTTTATTAATTATTTTTATTAACATATAATGAGTGAAAAAAATTCTTTTTTTTAAAGATTTATTTATTTATTTTTAGAGAGAGAGAGAAGTATGTGGAGTAGAGGGGCAAGGGAGGAGGATCTCAAGCAGACTCTCTGCTGAGTGTGGAGCTGCACATGGGGCTCAATCTCACCACCCCAAGATCATGTATGACCTGACCTGTAATCAAGAGATGGATGCTCAACCAACTGAACCACCCAGAGGTCCCTCAAATTTTCTTATTCTTAACCATTAGATACCATATTTAAGAGTTTTAACTCTTTATTTTAATAACATAAATATATTTTGTTTGGTTATTTTTTCAATTACTGTTAATTTTCAAAGTGTCTTACTTAACATTTTATGCATTGTTTCATATACTAGTGCACTGTAAAAATTGCCAATGTACACGTAAATTGCTTTTTTATGAGTCTTAATGTAAATTATCATTTTATTTAAATTACTGTTAACTCTACCAATATATTTATGTTATCACATGTATTATAAAGACTTATTTATATTGTATCAAAAATGGCATAGAACTTTTCCTAATACATGATGATTTGTGGAGAAATTTTTAGTCCAAGATAAAAATATTCCATTATTAGTTCTTTGTCTAATTAAGATATTTGCATTTCTCTTTTGATTTAATAAACCCTTTAAATGCAGATATAAAAATCCATTCATTTATTCAACAGATATTTGTTATTCCTTTGCTAGATGTTAATAATTGTTTTAAGAACTGGTAACATAAAAGCAAATATGGCATCTTCCCATGCATAAATATGTACTCATTTTAGTGGCAGAATTAGATAAGAAGTGAATTAATTGTAATTTAGAATGGCAAATAGTTGAATTAGTATTTAGATGAAGTACTATGAATACAATGCAGGAGGGAGGGATTACATCTAATTCAGGAAAAGTGTGATAGGAGAATTGACATGTATGAAGAAGGTTTCCAAGAGAAGGTCACCTGTGACATGGTTTGGGGGACTTTCCAAACTGAGAAAGAAGGGGAAATGTTTTAGCAAAAAAACTGAAAATTATAGTATGTGACAATGCCAGGGTTAGAACACACATGAAATATTTATAAAATTTTGAGGATGGTTATTTCTGGTGCTCTTCAGGTTGTTTCATATATTTGGTAAAATGAAATTCAAAAAGACAAAACTTAAAAGTTTCATAACAAATAAATTAACTGTGCTCACATAGCAGAAGAATTTGATGATTTACCAACTCTGGATTTCTAAAATATACTGAAGATAGACCAATCTGCTATAAATATATAATAAAAAGAAATACTCTTATTTCTGTTCCTCAGTCACTAAAGGGCAATAACTCAAGGGGCACAGGATTATCCTTAGAGAAGGATGATGTCAGGCACCTTCCTAATAACTTTAAATATCTCAACATATAAAGTTTGAATAGAGCCATACCATAATTAAAAGTATTACTCAATTCCCCAGTGTGTGTTGTTTATTATATATATATATAATTCTTTTTTAATAATATAATCTATATAATATATATAATATAATAATATAATCTATATAACTTCTTTTTTAAAATTATGTCATCATAAGCCATATCTTAATTATATATTTAACATGAAATGATAATCATCTGGTACATACTCATAGTGGAACATATAGACTGAATTCTCCTAAGCACAATTTATGTGACATTTCCATCACAGAATTTGAGAAGTCCTACAAATCACTACTTCTGATAATTCTAATTGCCCTGAAAATGGAAGTCATATTGTATCTACATTTTGCTTGTTTATATAACCATGACAAATTATTTTTACATAATTGGCACAAAATCATTTCACTCCTGTGAGAATAAGAAAAAAAATTCCATTCAAATACATTCTACCAAACGATAGAAATATTAAGACAGCAGAAAATTTCTTCAAGGTACTTAATTATGAATAACCAGAATGCTAGCCATGAAAGTCAGTACACACTCCATTTAAAAGTATTTGGAAAAATACTAGAAAATAGAGGCATACTTACTGGTAACAGAGATATTAACTCTAAATGATAAACTATGTAAAAGAAGTAAATAACCGATACACCTTATTAGTTAAATTGCATTTCCCAAATCAGAAAATACAGATATATATGGGGAGATCAAAAGTAAAACAACAAAAGTTTAAAATGTTTTAATACCAAGATATAATTTTATTTGTATTTTAACAATATAAAGAAAATTACCAGAGGTATTCTGCAACCATTGTACTAGAATGTGTTACAGACATTAATCAAAGTCTAATGATCCCTAGAAATAATTTTAAGGTATAAAATAGAGTGCAAAAGTTTTTAAACCTAAGATTCTTGGTAATTTTCAACATGCTATACAAAGTACACCTTATGACTCCCAGGAGCATTTTCAAAATTAAAAAATATATATATATATTCTGCTTGTTTTCTGAAAATGGCAAATGTTGTGTATTACCATGAGTTACAACTTAAAATGTTCCAGGTTTCCAAAGAATTCTTTTGAAATTTTGTTATCCTTTCTCATTCGTGTAAGCAATCAGATTCACTGAGCTAACTGAATCTGTAAATGATCTGCAGTAAATCATCTGCGAATTTGCATTTTGATCCATTATTTCTTCAAAATTTTTATCTGACTCATTCTCATCTTGAACTCCAATTACATATATGTTAAACATTTTTATATTGTTTCACAGATACTAAAACTGCTGATATTTTAAAAATACTTTTTCTCTCTCTTCTTCACATTGATCTATCTTCAACTTAAGTGATTATTTCCTTATAATTATCATCTGTGGTGGATTGGACTTTTAGAAGCTTATTCTACCATAACAGAAATGAAACTTAGTAATTAGTATGAAGAGCCCACAGTCTCTATCCTCATTCATAAGGTCAGTGTCCATCTAGTATTTTAAAACAAAACTCCAAGTATTTAGCAGACAACAAAGAATGTGTCTGGCACCTATTAATGTCGTCATTATCCAAGACTTACCTTTCTTGTCTTTAAACATGTCCAGCCTCAATTAATTTCTGACTGGTATTTAATTCCTTGTTCTACTTTTTTATTTAAAATTCAGAAAATTCCTTAGGACTCTTTGTTTTGTTTAGTTTTGTTTAGTTTTATTTATTTGTTTGTTTGTTTTTTAAGTCTTACCCCTGACTCTCAGGTCCCCTGTCAAGGGCTTTACTCTAAACTTATTCAATCAGCTATCTTTATTTTGAATTACTACAATAGTATATACCTAATACTAGCCCTCTCCCATATTCCAGGTCTTTTGGAATCTTACTGCTAGCACATTCACAAAAAAGTAAGTGTGAAAAATTGACTTCTGCTTTAAGGGCTGTTTGTTTTAGTGGTCCCCTTTTTATATTTATTTTCAAGAGTTGGTTTTTACATTAGCTGTGGATCTTAATTGTGAGCAAATATCAATGGCAATATCTTGCCATTTATCAGAAGCTACTCCCAGAGACAGTGACTCCCACTAATAATTTCCAGCAAAGGGAGGTGATAGCAGATCTCATTATTAGAAACTCCTTGCAGTAGTTTTGGTCAATAATCTGCCTCTCTCAATACCTTTTGAAAAATTTCTAGTGTATCTTTTTTCTCTGAACAGTTTGTATAGATTTAAATGTTATGAAAATGCCATATTAGTTTCTAAAAATTGCATCTAGGAAACAATATAGCAAGATAGCCTATTTAATTTCTTATTATAACTATGGTACTAAGCAGTCATTTCAAAGAATAAATGCAGATTCTCTAGAACAGGGCTTGACAAATATATTAGACAGCACAATAGTAAATATTTTAGGCTTTTTGGCTATATAAGTTCCTTCACAACTACTCAGTTTGGCCACTGTAGGACAAAAGTAGTCAATAAAGCTTTATTTACAAAAACAGATGGCCAGCAAGTTTTGCCTATCGGCTATGGGTTGTCAGTCTTTCCTCTACAGTTGTAATACCAAATAAATACAACTTATATCTGAATTTCTCCAATATTCTGTTAGTATTCCTTAAAATAAGAACCAGGTTTATAAACTTATACCTCAAAAACTCCCATATATTTTAACAGGGACTTCCTAGGTATTGATTTAAGAATCCATTATTTTTTCTCAGTCATTCCATTAATGAAGTGACTAGAACATGTGGAAAAAATACATGCTGCTAATTATCTGTTGTACTACCCAATTGAGCATTAAGATATATGTTAAACTGGTCCCACAAAATTAAATAAACCAAATTTCACATTTATTTTTAAAGTGGCATCATGCTATAGAAGTTATATCTTAATTAGGAAATAAAGACAAACTAAGAAAAAATAAACTAACCAGTGGAATAAAGTCTGGAAACAGACATATATATGTTCTTGTGTGTCTATGCTTTCCCACCAAAATAATACTGTGGTGCTGCAGGGAAAGGGTTGTCATTTTAATAAACTGAATGGAATCTGCTGGATATCCTTTGGGAAAAAAAATACGGTATGGTCTGAAGTATATCTAAAAGTCAATTTAATAGAAAACAGTTATCTAAATGTTAAATAGAAAATAATAAAAATTTGAAGATCAAATATAGGAGAATATTTTTATGACTTGGAACAAATAAGTCGATACATTGAACTATGTAAGAATTTAAAACTTCTATTTATCAAAAGACATTGTTAATAGAAGTAAACATGAGGGGCACCTGGGTGGCTCAGTGGGTTAAAACCTCTGCTTTCGGCTCAGGTCATGATCCCAGGGTCCTGGGATCGAGCCCCACATCAGGCTCTCTGCTCCTCCAAGAGCCTGCTTCCTCCTCTCTCTCCCTGCCTGCCTCTCTTGCCTACTTGTAATCTCTGTCTGTCAAATAAATGAATAAAATCTTTTAAAAAAAAAGAAGTAAACATGAATGTGTCATGTGTGAAAAGTTTGCAATGGGCTCATGTGCAGAATATATAGAGAACTATAACAAATCAGTAAGGAAAGAGCAAATAATAGAAAAAAATGGGCAAAAGATTGAAAATTTATTTCACATGAGATATCCAAATGACCAAAGGAATATATTTTAATAAGGAATCAGGGTTATTAGTTATCAAAGTGTAAATTAAAATCATCAGATACCATCACACACTCACAAGAATGGCTAAGATTAAAAAGAAGATAAAACATCCAGTATTATGATAAATAACAGTAGTGAGAGTACACATCCTGTCTTGTTATTGAATATAAGGAAAATCTCTCAGTTTTTCCCCAACAAGAATGGTATTAACTGTGGGTTTTTTGTATATGGGCGTTATTATGCTGAGATACGTTTCCTCTAAACCTACTTTATTGAGGGTTTTTATCATGAACAGATGTTGTACTTTGCCAAATGCATCTTTTGCATCTATTGAAATTATCATATGGTTTTTATCCCTTCTTTTATTAATGTGTTGTATCCCACTTATTGATTTGTGAATACTGAACCACCCTTGCATCTCAGGAATGAATCCCACTTGATCACAGTGAATGATTTTTTTTAATGTATTGTTGGATTTGGTTTGCTAGCATTTTATTGAGAACTTTGCATTCACGTTTATTAGGGATATTGGCCTGTAGTTCTCTTTTTCAGTGGAGTCTTTATCTAGTTTTGATATCAGAGTAATACTGGCCTCATAGAATGAATTTGTAAGTTTCCCTTCCTTTTCTATGTTTTGAAATAGTTTAAGTATAGGTATTAATTTCTTTAAATGTTTGATAGAATTCACCTGTGAAGCCATCTGATCCTGGACTTTTGTTGGTTGGAAGTTTTCCGGGTACTGATTCAATTTCTTTGCTGTTTATCAGTCTCTTCAAGTTTTCTATTTATTCCTGTTTCAGTTTCGATAGTAGTTTATATGTTTGTAGAAATTTATCCATTTCTTCCAGGTTGTCCAATTTGTTGGCATATCACTTTTCATAATATTCTCTTAAAATTGTTCTTATTTCTGTGGTGTTGGTTGTTATTTCTCCATTTTCACTTATGGTTTTACTTACTTGGATCCTTTCTGTTTTCTTTTTGATAAGTCTGGCTAGGAGTTTATCAATTTTTTTATTTTTTTCAAAGAACAAGCTCCCAGTTTCACTGACCTGTTTTTTGTTTTTTAGGGGTTTTTCTTTGTTTGTTTGTTTTTGTTTTCTTTTGTTTTTTAGTTTCTATTTAACAGTGTACTGGAGGTCCTAGACACAGTCATCAAACAACAAAAAAAATAAGAGGCAACAAAATCAGCAAGGAAGAAGTAAAACATTCACTATCTGAAGAGGACATTATACTCTATGTAGAAAACCCAAAGCACTCCACCAAAATCTGCTATAACTGATAAACTCAGTAAAGCCGCAGGATACAAAATCAGTGTATAGAAGTCTGTTGCATTTCTATACACCATTAATGAAGCAGTAGAAAGTGAAATCAAGGAATCAGTCCATTTTATAATTGCACCAAGAACAATAACATACCTAAGAAAACATACCTAACCAAAGAGGTGAAAGACCTGGATTCTGAAAACTATAAAATGCTGATGAAAGAAATTGAAGATGACACAAAGAAATGGAAAAAGAGTCCATGCTCATGGGTTGCAAGAAAAAATATTTTTAGGGCATGTGCGTGGCTCAGTTGGTTAAGTGACCACCTTTGGTTCAGGTCATGATCCTGGAGTCCCGGGATCGAGTCCCCACCTCAGGCTCCTTGCTCAGCAGGGAGTCTGCTTCTCCCTCTAACCCTCTCTCCTTATGTTCTCTTTCTCTCTTTAAAAAAACCTTAAAATGTCTATGCTACCCAAAGCAATCTACATTTAATTTATTCCCTATCAGAATACTATTATATTCAACAGCACTTCTCACACAGCTAGAAAAAAAATTCTAAAATTTGTATGGAAATACAAATTTAAAAAAAGCTAAGGCAATCTTAAAAAAGAAAAGCAAAGTTTGAGGCATCACAATTCTGGACTTCAAGTTGTATTACAAAACCACAATGATCAAAACAGTATGGCACTAATACAAAAATACATGCATAGATCAATAAAACAAAATTTTAAAAAACTAGAAATGATCCCATAACTATATGGTCAATTAATCTTTGACAAAGCAACAAAGAATATCCAATGGAAAAAAGACAGTCTCTTCAACAAATGGTGTTGAATGGGAAATGGGAAAACTGGGCAGCAAGATGCAGAAAAATGAAACTGGGCCACTTCCTTACATCATATACAAAAATAAATCCAAAATGGATTAAACACCGAAACGTGAGATTTGAAACAATAAAAATCCTAGAGAACACATGCAGTTACCTCTTTAACATTGCCATAACAACTTCTCACTAGATATGTCTCTTGAAGCAAGGAAAACAAAAGCCAAAATAAACTATTAAAATAAACACATCTGCACAGCAAAAGAAATGATCAACAAAATTAAAAGACAACCTATGGAATGTGGAAGATTTTTGTAAATGACATATATGATAAAGGGTTAATATCCAAAATATATAAAGAATGTACATAACTCCATATCCCAAAAAATAAATAAAATGAATAATTCAATTTTTAAAAAGATGAGAATATATGAACAGACATTTGTCCAAAGAAGACAAACCAATGGCTAACAGACACATGGAAAGATGCTCAACATCATTTATCATCGGGGAAATACAAATCAAAATTAAAGTATTATCTCACACCTGTCAGAATGGCTAAAATTAACAACATAGGAAACGATGTAGGAAGGATGTAGAGAATGAAGAACCCTCTTACACTATTGGTGGGAATGCAAAGTAGAGCAGTCACTCTGGAAAACAGATTGGAAGTTCCTCAAAAAGTTAAAAATAAGGCTACTTTACAACCCAGCAGTTGTAAATACTAGGTATCTACCCAAATAATACAAAAATACTGATCCAAAGGGACATATATGCCCTGATGTTTAGAGCAGTATTATAAGAATAGCCAGATTGTGGGATGATCCCAAATGTCCATCAACTAATGAATGGATAAAGATGTTGTATTTTGTATATATACATGCATACACACACACACACACACACACACACAATTATGTAGATACTTCCACTGTAAGTGCTTAAAGATGTCTCTTTTGCTTTACTTGGAGACTTAACCAAATGGTTTTTACAAGCCTATTATAGACAACCTATTATAGACAGATTGATAAAATGATGTTTGCTAACATCCTATATACACAGTGTTCTTCTGCCCATGTTTGTTTATACATAGGCCAAACTTGGATATAGATATTAAACTCAGATGTTCCTTCTGTATGTCACCAATGACTACCACTTAGAAATTGAATACTATCAAAGGAAAGCTATGGCCTGATAAATATCAGTTTTCCTCCAAATCACAATGTTTACATAGTTATTTAGACTAAATAGACAGTTTGCTTATAGAACAATTAAGAAAACAAATATATCGATTTGTAATTTCTAGTAGACATATGGGTTATAAGGGTGAACAGGTAAGTTCTGGCAGTGAAATGTCTGAAACCCACGTATTAGAAGATGGATTGGTTGACTTATGGAGCACCTTTTCAATGTATTTAGGTCTCAGGAGAATGATCATGTCTATAAAACAGCAGTTATCAGGGGAGAAACAATGTCATAAAATGAAGAAATAAAACAACTTGAAAACGCTGAAGGACTTTTTTTTTCCCTCCTGGAAACATCCATTAAGTTCTTATGGATTAGAAAAAAAAAAAAAAAACATAACCAAAACTAGGAATTTAAAAGGGAGATAGGCATATAGCATTTATATTGAAATTCAGATATATTTACAGTTCATTGAACATTTGTTTAAAGAAAAGTGAAAATACAATTCTCTTACCATTTTGCGTAAAAGTACTTTTTCAATAATGAAATGAAATGCCACCCTTCAAGACAGTCTTGATAATCAGGGGCAATGAAACGTTTGTAAATAGCTCTGATGGTACATAGACACACACACAATTTTCAATTGTTGATTCCCATGAAAGCTACTGAAGCTAAAAGAGAAAATCTTATTTTCAAGATAAATGCTACTTCTTAGCTGATATGCTATTGAAATATCTTATGTTCATCTTCAGAGTAACACCATATAAGTGCTTATTTTATTCATATACTTACAGAGATAGATGAATATAACTTCAGTGCCAGGCACTATTCTTTTGCAAGTATTTACTTGTTTAACCCTTATGGCAGCACTATGAGATTGTTGCTGTTGTTACATATGATCATTACAATTTTACAGATCTGTGCATATGAATCTACAATTATCTCAAAATTAAAAGGTTACTTTAAAATATTTACTGAATGCCCCGTATGTGCTAAGTACCATTACAGGTGTTATGAAAGAACAATAAACAGCAACAAAACTAGTAGCCTCTCTTCAAGAAGTTTGCAGTCGAGTTAAAAAAACAGACAAAAATAAAGAAACATGATTATGTAATATGTCAAGGGTAAAAATGAAGGAAAAAATAGTAGTGAGCATAAAGAAAGATGGAGGAAATGCTATTTATATATGACCTTTAGGGAGGCTATCTTCCAGACGGTGGTATTTAAGCAGAGATATAAAGCCACACAGGTTTCTAGAGAAAGAAAAGGAAAGCTAATCTAAAGGCCTTGAGTTAGGAGTGGTCCCAGCACAGTTCAATGAATATTAAGTTGATGGGCTATTGTGTCTGGAGTATGGATAGTGCAGTAACATAGTAGGATTTTGAGTTAGTGGGATGCCAGATCATATAGGTCTATAGATCATGATAGAAACTTTCCATTTTATTTTAAGTGTGTGTTGGAGGAGAGGGATAATATGTGATTTAGCACAGAGTACCGACGTGCTCCATCTTACCTACTGAAAGGTTATTATGGCTGTTATGTTGAGAACAGACTGATGGTAGGGAAAGCAGGTAGAAAGTGGGAAGGCTATCATTCACCATTTTTTTTTAAAATAAGAGCTATTGTAGTGGACATATTCTGCTCTCTATCCTACACCCGTACCTTTGGGGAACTACTTTCTGCCATGTTATGCTGAGGAAAGTATAAATCATAGGCTGTCAAAGTATCCTATTCTTCCAGCAAAAATGACTGGTTCCTGATTAGGATAGTATCCAAGAAAAGCCAGTTAGAGTTTCTTCTTGAAAGTGGATACATGGACAGTGGTTTTCCAAAGGTCTCTCTCTTTCTCTAAGAGTCATGCCTATAAGGACCAAATGAACAACAGTGCAGAGAAAGCCTATCTGAGAAGTAAGTAAAATATATACAAATTGAGCTAGGAAAAATAAATTCTTTTTTTTAAGATTTTTTAAAAAAATTTATTTGAAAGAGAGAGCACAAGCAGGAAAGCAGCAGGTAGAGGGGAGGGAGAAGCAGGCTCCCCACTGAGCAGGGAGCCCAATGTGGAGCTCAATGCCAGGATCCTGGAATCACCTGAGCCAACGGCAGACACTTAACTCACTGAACCACCCAGTAATGAAAAAGAAAGTCTTTATAAATATGTTTTAACTCTGGAACAAAAGATAGAATGGATAAAAATTTAGTTGTATTCTATTTAAAATTCAAGTCTTTATTCTAGAGTAATGATTTTAGCCACAACATCAAATTTGTCACACAGAAACAAAACTCTGCATTTATGCATTCACTTTCCCAC
This sequence comes from Mellivora capensis, assembly GCA_004024625.1. NCBI lineage: Eukaryota > Metazoa > Chordata > Mammalia > Carnivora > Mustelidae > Mellivora > Mellivora capensis. Next base: position 13,781 of record PISX010022803.1, read on the forward strand.
CCTGCTCCTGTTTCTATGAAATTGCATTATTTTGCAGAGAGACAAATGTGATTTGCCACCTTTGTGTAAGTATTCTGTGGATCATATTCAATTCATAGATAGTTTCTAATTTATTGTTCAAAAAAGGAAAGAAAGAAAAAGGGAAAAATATCTGTTCCTATATTAGTCAAGATCAGATACAGAATCTAATACTCCAAATTAAAAATATGTACTAAATGTTTAAATGGTATTGGGTCAAGATCATTTTTAAGAACCCAAAGAGCCACAATCCCAGTCTTCCCCAAAAACTTACATATAGGATAGAAGAAAAGTAGTGAAATATATGTCACTTACTTATGAATGGAAGGCACTATAGAAAATATGTTTATATGAATTATCTCATTTGAACCTGAAACAAACCTTAAAGGAAGTAATTTCTTTATTTTATGAGAAAATAGAAGTTTAAGGTCAAATACATTGTGAGTAATATAAGTAGAATCCAGTCGCAGATCAGATGTTTCTCATCTCTGTGTTGGATACAAAACATTTGATAAGCTTGCATATCCATAATGTGAGAGGCATGAACAAAACATAAAATAAGTCATGAACTACTGAAGTCATCACATGATATATCGTTATATTAATAATGACCATAACATAGTAATATAATCATTAGATTAATAACTCCACTAATAAAGTAATACATTCATTATCTTACTAATTCTATAATTACATTAATATTATATTAATAATATATAATACAGTTTATAACTGTAAAGGCAAATGAAGTTAACAGATGATTAGAATGCAAGGCTAAAGAAAGGTAAGCAAGATCAGGGTTAGTTCTGTGGAAGAAAAAGAATATGAATTGTGTCCTAAAGGATATGTGAAAGTGGACGTGTATGGATAAGTTAATATAGTGGTAGGACATTTTGGGAAACTTGGGTTTGTTTCCTGTGATTGGATCCTTGCAAAAAAGGGATATGCCATTCCCATCAAAATTCCACTGGTATTGGGGGAGCCTGGTGGTGGGTATTATGGAGGGCACGCATTACATGGAGCACTGGGTGTGGTGTAAAAGTATGAATTCTGTTACGCTGAAAAGAAATTAAAAAAATATATTAAAAAAAGGGATTTGCTATAATTTTCAGGGACACAATGGAGGATAAGCGAGTATTAAAGAAAAACGGGCAGCATCACATTTTTAAGGAAACTTTGAAAGTCAGAACTTAGATCTGATGGAATGTCATTTGTTTTTATAAACTGAAGTATTGAAGCATGCAATATGTCTTGTCACAGATAAGATTGTCACATGTGTCTTCTAGGGGGAAAAAATGGAAAACACAGTGAATCCAGAGAAGGGGACATAACACTGAGTCATATGCAAAACAGAATACAGATTAAGTTTGCCAAAGTTTTTATATCTACCTTAAAGAGGAAAATTCTAACTTCCTGCCAAAAATTATTGTAAAGAGGTTAGTTAAGAAAAAAATTGTTTCATGTGTTGAATTACTAAAGGTTTAAACAACAATTATAATTGTAATATTTGAATTATAAGAATTTGAATAATATAAATTCTATAGGAATTGGAATTATTTAAAGAAATAGAATATTTTGTAAATGTGACCAAAATTTTAAGCTCCTTGTGAGATTTTATCTTTGCACATGCCATAGAGATCATGGAGTTTAGAACCACCAAGTACAAAGGAATAGTTTTACTTATTTATTTTTTTTTATTAAAGATTTTATTTATTTATTTGTCAGAGAGAGAGCGAGCACAGGCAGAGTGGCAGGCAGAGGCAGAGGGAGAAGCAGGCTCCCTGCCAAGCAAGGAGCCCGATGTGGGACTCGATCCCAGGACGCTGGGATCATGACCTGAGCCGAAGGCAGCCTCTCAACCAACTGAGCCACCCAGGCATCCCCAAAGGAATAGTTTTAAAAGATTTGTTGGATAGGACTTTAATAGACTAAGAAATTATGCTGAATCAAAATCATTGGAAATAAGAATGTTTATAATATTATTTTAGTTTAATTCTTGGTAAGACAGGAGAACTGAGATGTCAAGAGCAAATAGATCTGCTTTATCACTTTTGTTAGTCTGGGTCCTCTGTAAAAGCAGACACTTAAACAGGACCAAATGCAAGGACTTATTAGGAAAAATGTCTGTGAGTAAAAATCAGGAGAAAGTTGGAAATGGCTATAAAAGTAGTCAGACCATGGTACAAGTATGACTCTGAGTAAGGAACAGAAGAAAGGAAGGATGTTAAAATGTCCTAAACAGATGTGCAGTTTAAGAAAAATGAAGTAAAGTCATTAGGGAATAATCAAGCCAAAGATAGACATCAGGGATATTGGGTGTCCAGGAATGGGTGTGCCTTAGCATCTCAGATGCACATGGGCACTGGCAAGGCACACCTCATGGGACTCATCGATATAGTCTCATCATAGATGCAGGAATGCATTTTATAGGACAGCAGCTGGAACCCTTGGTTACTTTCCCTCCCTATAGTTGGAGGTCTGCAAGGAGCACCTCCATGAATCACGTGGCCACTTTCCTTAAGGCTGGTCATGAGTCTCATGGGAAATACAAAGGAGTTTCTGGGCATTTTCTTTTTTTTATGGACAATATGTAATTGTGAGCTGTGTACTCTATTGGAATCTAGTAATTTGATCACTTCGTGGTTTCTCATACTTTTTCACAAATGGAGACTCCCTATTCCACACTGTCAAAATCACATTTTGAAAAACATTTAGAGCCACAGCTTTAGGTGGGGAAATACTACTTCTCGTTGGCCACTGTATTATCCATCCATTCATTTATTTAATCTACCCACTTATTTAAAGCAAAACAAAAACACACATAGTCTAGCCCCTGTCTGACTTCCCACCTGCATCTTCTACACTATGCCCATTGCATACTGTACTCTATTGTTTGGTAAGCTTTTTCTATTTATTGAACAAGCTAAATCCTTTTCAACCTCAGAATATTAGTCCCTATGGTCTCCTTTGCCTGGAATGTTCTTCTCCTCAATTTCCACATGACAGCTTCCTTCATACCATTCAGACTTTAGTGCAAGTACCCTGTCAATGAGGCTTTTGCTGATCATTTCATCTAAATTAGCACCTTGTCATGTACCAATAACTCTTCTGTTACTGGTTTCATTTACTTTACTGTACTTAGCATCCACTGCAATAGTCTTGTTTTGTTGTTCTCCAGTCTTTGTAGATTTGTCTCCAGTCCTTATAGATTTGTCCCATAAAATCATATGACGTCTTTATCGTCAATATCTGGGATGCAGCTTGGTCCCTAAAACTCAATAAGTATTTGTTGAATGAACAACTGACAAAGTCATATATATATATATATATATATATATAAAGTGCTAGAGTGGGTCTGAAGATTCAAAAGTCTCACTACTTCTCTCACGGAGATTATAGTCTAAGTCAGAAATTACTCCTCCCCTTCCTAACACTCATCCCTTTTTCCTACAACTTCTCCAGACACTCATCCTCACAGACCCGTTCATTAACTTCTTTTTGTGGTGGAATAGTTCTGAACAACATAAACTTTAGAATAGTAGAAACTTGACATTCAATAAGTGTACTTCTGTAGAATTTTACTTCCACAAGTTTGTGGATAATAAAACATTAGATTTCTGGCCAAACATGGGCCAAACACTGTTTCAAAATAAGGGAGATAATACGAAGATTCGAACAGATAAAGCACTCATAGAGTTTAGAGTTTAAGAGGATAGGGAGACATACACAATAGGCAAAGAAATAAATATCATACACTGAAATAGGCTCTTGGAAGACAGAGGAGGCAAGAATATAATAGACTTTGTCTAGTTATGCAGGTTAGGAAAGATGTTCTTTAGGAAGTGATGTTTGTCTTGTGATTTGGAAAATAAGGAGGAGTTAACAGGTGCAATTGAAGGGTACTTAATTAGGAAGGGGTGGCAGCAAGAGCTTTCTAGCAGAGGAAACAGCAAGTGTGAAAAGCTCGAAAGAAATGTAAAGGAAAATGAGGCCAAATGAATCAACAGGGATCACAGTATACCAGTCCCACTAAGCCATGGTAAGATTTTTTTAAAACAAAAAGAAACAAACAAAAAACCTTAACAAAAAAAATGACATAAATTAAATGTGCACTTTCTAAAGGCCTTCAGCATCCCTCTCTATGCCATTCAGATTAGAAATGTTTCTGGGAAAATTGCCCTTTGGTTAGGCTTATGCAGGCTTGGGTTGACCTCATATAGAAGAAAACTAGCAGTACAGTCTCTAATGATTGAATTAGCTGAAAATTGGAGCCATGATTTTGCAGGTGGTGTGATAGAGAATGGCAGGCCCTGAATATAATGAAAATTTAATTACATACTTAATACAATTAAACCATGAAATCATGAGGGAACATAAAAATTAAAAATATATAATCTATGCTGCTGGGTAGCTAGAAACATTTTCACATTAGAGACCTAACTTCTATTATTAGTGTCAATATCTATATCATGCTCTAATATTTCATATGGATTCCACTAATGAAATTAGGAACACAATCAGGTGGCAAAGAGTAAGAAAGCTCCCTTATTAATAAAATACATTGGCAGTGTTTGCTCTCTTTTCCATAGCAGAGGAGGATTTGTTTGTCCTTCATTGGCCTAAATTACATGCACCCCTTCTGAGATGGAGAGCTAATTCATATGATTAATGTTATATGCTTCCTGGAAGTTTGAAGATACGACCAAACAGGGGATAGAAGCAAACCACACAATTTCCCTTTGCCTTAATTGTGAAATAAATTATTAAAAATACAATTGGAGTCCCTATATTTGGTACAGAAAAACATTTATGTAATAATCACTTCATTAGTTTAGCAAAGTCTTTGCCTTTCTGCCATAAATGTATAATTCCCAAACCTGATTCAGTATTTGGCTTAATTAACCCTCTTGCTGTCAGTTATGGCACTTTTGGACCTTGACTGGTTGAACATGTTTTACCTTATCCCATATAAATTTTTCCTAATTTGTGCATTAATGCTCTTGCTTTTTATATTTCATTATAAAACATACAAAACAGATATATATATAAATAAATAGATTTATTAATAAATAAATTTAAAATTAAAGATATAAATATACTTATTTTTAACTATATATAAATATATACATGTGCGTATGTACATATATATACACACACATATACACACATACACACATATGCCTTTTCCCTTTAATCTTAACCATTTTGTGGCATTCTGTTATGACTCTTTAATACTGATGACCAGTATTTGAGACAAAAATCCCAAGTATTTTTAATTCATCATATCCATGTTAAAACAATAATATTTCATTGGGAAAAAGGGACCCATTTAACAAATCATTAACTTGAGGGAAGTTCACACAAAGTCAAGAGGAAGGAAAAGACAACCTATCTCATGTGTTGGACAAGCCCTGGAACTTTGAACTGCACATGATTTTCCTCACATCCATATCTAACCATGAAGTAATAAAGAACTTTAATTGGATAACTTGTTCAAAACATATACACAAACAAGCAAACAACAGCAGCAATTTGGTACCTAATTTAAAGAAGACATAATAGCTGTCTTGGGGGAGGTAAAGATAAATAAGTCAGTTCTAAGATAATGCACAATTTAAAGAAGAGTAAAAACATACACATGGTCAGTGTGTATCCTCTATGATAGGGATGCTGAGAAAGAATACACGAAAGACTATGGAAATTCAGAGATGGTTTGGCAGGCACTTCTTGTGAGAAATAATGAGAATTTTATGAAAAAGCATAACATCTTTTCACATGTATCCTAGTAAATGAGAAGGGTTAATATAAAAACACGACGCGTTTAAACATTTGCCATGGTAACTGAATTGTAGAACTTTGAGGAAACACCTACATAGGCATTCAGGAAAAATGGAGGGTAGAAGCAGATAGAGTGGGGATTTGAAGGACACCAAGACAACATAGATACTGAAGTCAATGGTTAAGAGTTCAGTGGAAAAGAAGATTGTTGGCAATGTCACACAGTCAAGGTATCAACAAAAGCTCAAATGGAAGATATATTATTTAATGTGGTAACAAAGAATATTGAGTGGTCTTTAAGAGTGTTTCAGGTACATGGAGCAGAAACTGTAATGGAATGGCTTAGACATTTGGAGATATTGGGTATATATTCAATATTTAAATAACATAATCATAGCTATTACTAATTCATGCATTCAATATTTACTGAGCATCTACTATGTTCCTAACACTCTTATATAAGAGTTGATGATACAACAAGGAACTGAAACTGAGGCACAAAAGTAACTGTAACTAACTTGCTCATGTGGTAAGGATTCCAGGATTGGCAGCCAGGCAGTCTGACTCCAGAATCTAACTCCTGACCACAGTAAAATACTGCCCTGCTTCTTCTGTACTAGGTGATACCTGGTACCACTAAGTGCTTTAGTATGTTATTCTATTCAATACTCACTAAAGCCCTGTGACATATTGTTATGATACCCAATGTTTAAATAAGTAAATTAAGGTTTAGCCAGGTTGTATAACTTTCCAAAGGCTATACAGCTAGAGAAATATGGAGCCAGAATTTTATTTCAAAAAGAAGTATGATTCCAGAGCCTGAGTTCTAATTCATCATACTTGACTGCACAGATCTAGTATCCGGAGACATTTTGGGGAGATGTTGAAAAATAAAACAACTACTACTTTCTATAGATAAAACTACTATCAGTATTTCAGCATATTTCCTTATAATATTATTGTGGACCTTAACATATTTGAAAATATTAAATACAATTTTAAAACATATCTCTTTGCCATTAAATCATTGACATATTTGCATCTGTTTAAAGACTCTTGGTAAACACAATTATTGGCCAAAAGCTTATGGCAGGGTTACATCAAAACTTGTTTAGTCTCTCTCAAAATATTAGACATATAATTCATAACTTTTGATGGCTATAAACAATGTGGTAAATCATATAACTTATTGCAAATTTTTAAAACCTTTTCTATATATTAGCTAATTGTTCTACAGAGGGTTTAAAGCAATTATAATCAAAAGCAAGATGTAAGATTTTACTCATTTCAGTGTATCTTTATGAGCACTGTATATTATTATTACTATTTTTTAAGGTCATTCTTAATTTTGTAGAAATAAATTATATTTCACCTAGAATGAAAGTTGCATAAAAGGACTTTTTCCCAGTTATTGTACTGATACATTTATTCAGAGTAGTTGATAAATATTTGTTGATTCAATTAAGTCTCTTTTTAAATATGGATACAGCTTTTTAAATTCTTGGTAATTAAAAAAACACAGTCATAGGGGCACCTGGGTGGCTCAGTGGGTTAAAGCCTCTGCCTTCAGCTCAGGTCATAATCTCAGGGTCCTGGGATCGAGCCCCGCATTGGGCTCTCTGCTCGGCAGGGAGCCTGCTTCTTCCCTCTCTCTCTGCCTGCCTCTCTGCCTACTTGTGATCTCTCTCTCTATCAAATAAATAAATAAAATATTTTTTAAAAAGACACAGTCATAGGAGTCGTTCATGTGTTTGACTACTCTGCAAAGAGAGACAAATAGCCAAGGGACACATACAGACCTGAAGAAGCAACATCCATCAAAATGAGTTCACAGAAGCAGATCTGCCTTCACCAAGATCGAGATTTGCTAAAAAGGACTCCGAGACTACGATGTTTTTAAGTAACGCAATTAGGGGAGCGCCAGGGCAGAATACACTAGCAATAAGCCCTGACAGAACACAGCCCCAACCTGGAGGGTTAGCGTCTGTGGTTCTTATCAGGTAGCAGTTCTCAATGGATCCCTCACATTTCTGCACATCCTGCCAGTTAGACACCAATTGTCCTTTGTTCCAGATTATCTTTTCAAGGATGTCAGTATATCAAACTACCTTCAGAGATAGAGATAGTGTGTCCTTCCAGAGTAAATGGCATTTTTCTAACAGCCTTAAAAAACAGAATAATGTCTCCTTGTAAAACATAGGGCAGGCTCATTTACTGTTCAGTATAATAAAAATAATGTCCCCCTCCAGAGCAAAGAATATGCATGTTTACTCTCATAAAAGAGTCTAGTTTTCTAAGTTCAAGTTTCCTCTCCTGTATCACAAAGTACTCCATGTGCAGATACATTCTAGCCCTCTATGTGCTCTCCTGTAGGAAATGACCCTTGGGTACGGGGTGTGTATAAAGTCGATACTTGGGCTGCTGCTTTTATCTCTGTCTTAGTAGACCTAGATAATTTTCAGCATCCATGAAATTGTGGTAACTACATTGCTAGGTTGCAGTTAAGATGAAATCCTAGAAATTGCAGAGCTCCTGACAGCTGGGAGTTTCACCATTCTCTCACTCGGCTGGGGACAAAGCCTAGTTGCAGTTCTATTTCATGGCTAACTAGCAGCAATTTTCACCTCCTCAGTGTTCATGATCAAGGAAGCACGAGTCTTAATTCTGCCATGATAGAAGAGAGGCCCAGTCTAAGACTTGTGTTTAACCAGAAGTGGTGGGCTTAGCCATGGGCTAGAGCCACTGGAGCAGGAAGCCAGGCTGCAAGGATCTGTTTCAGGCAAGTTAAACCCTCAATGCCAGAAATAATAGATTTTATTTTCAGGATTACAAATAAGTAAGATTTTAGTAAATAAATGAGCAGGATCCAGTGAGGGACCAATGATTACAGATGCTAGAAAAAGTGGGGAAATTGAAGTAAACAGTCCTATAGTAGGGAATAGTGATTTGTGTGGGAAAATATATAAGGTAAAGTTAGTATAAATAAAGCAAGATACACCTTTTCTTTGGAATTATAAGGGAAAGGAGAAAATTGGTGATGAAACACAATGTTTGATGTGAAGAAAGGAAAGCTGTTAGGGCTCACACTGGGATTGCTTTGGGTATATACAAAGAAATAAGGTAGAGAGAGAAGGTGGAATGGGGAACTTAAGTGTAGCTAAAATAACTGAATCTCTCTTCTTGAGAGTATAGCAATCAATCATATTGATAGAGAATCAATTTAATCAATATGCAATGGAAAAGAAGATTGGGTGGAGTGAAAGAGAACGTGGCTGATATGAATACAATGTGGGTCCATGTACTTTTTTACAGATCTCTCTATAAAATACCACTGACATTAAAAAGTAGTCCCCCGTCTTTCAGATTGGACTTTGAGCTCTTTGAGGGTGAGAGCATTGTCATGATGGCTTATTATGTAATGACTGATAAATGAACAAGCTATTATCAAGATTAAGATTTATAGATGCAAAACACCAGCACTGCATCTGGCACACAACAGGCATTCAGTAGAAGTTCAGTGGAATTATATTTTACTTTTATAATGTTAACTATCATTACACATTTATATGGTGCTCCGGATGTTTAAAACTGCATTCGTATATATTTTTTCCTTTGCTCTTCAATGCAGTCCTAACAGAAAACATGAACTTTGTTACATACTCATTTAACACATGAAAAATTCAAGCTGTGAATTTAAGTGATTTACTTAAAGTTGCACAAACAAGCAGCGGCTGTGCTTGGCCTAGAACATGGAGTCAAATAGAACACACGTAAATGTTAATCAGAGTACCATCGCCTCGGAGATTGAGAAATGAAGGATTTCATTTTTACTAAGAGCTTGCTGTGTGCCAGTCTCTGCTCCCTGTGCTAGATGCTATCTTATTTCACTCCCACAATGACCCTTGTGAGGTTAAGTGACTTAAACAGATCCATGCGTCTTCTAGAACATCATGCTTGCAGTATGAGTTCTTTTTTTCTTCTATAACTAAGGCAGTGGAATAAGCAGAATAACATGAGAAAGATATAAAATACGAGAATGAGCAACTTCCATTAAAAGATTATGCCGAGGAAAATAAATCCAACTGAATGCACTGTAGGAATATTCACTTAGAAACAGGTTATCATCAGACACTGAATTGGCAGAGATGTATGGACCATAGTGTGGCTACCTCCAAAAATGTCAGGGGGAAGAGTGGGTTCTGGGGCCAAGAGCATGGATAACAAAGAAGAGGAGCTTGGGATAGCTGCTGGAGACATCTACTGTCAACAGAAGGGAGGTGTTCTGAATAAATGGGATTTGGTTATGTCGGAATTCTTCTGAACTGACCAGTCATGTTGAAGGCAATGTGATATCTGTTGGCTAATCTTCCTGCCAATCTCTAACTTAGGTCTCAGGTGTTGACTTTTAACTGATGGTAACACTCAAGATTCATTAACAATAATTGCTTAAAGAAGTAAAAACATTCCATTATTCAGAAATTGCTTATGAAAGTGCCTAATAATAGGAGAATTATTATGATTTAAGCCTATGATGATACGGACCCCAAGAGAGAGTAGACTTTCAAAATTATCTATCCTGATAACTCTACAATCATCTAAAAAAAGCAAGGAGCTCAAGAATTGTTTGGAGTTCTATTTCGCTTTTCTAATTAGATGAGTTCTTTATCACAATTAGCTGGAGATTAATCACAAAATGTGAACAGTTTTATTTTCTGAACTTCAGGAAACTTAATTGATAATAAGCATTATAATTGTGAAGAAATCTGCAGAGATGTCTCTTTGTGGCTACAACATTGTCTTTCCAACAAGTTCAGTGGCTGTGTGTGCCTGCTTATGTGTGAGTGTGAATAGGTATGTATGCAATAGGATAAAGAAGAAAGGAGATTCTTTTTTTTTTTTTTAAGATTTTATTTTTATCTTTGACAGACAGAAATCACAAGTAGGCAGAGAGGCAGGCAGAGCGGGGGCAGGAGGTGGGGGGAGGGAAGCAGGCTCCCCGCTGAGCAGAGAGCCCTATGCGGGGCTCCATCCCAGGACCCTGGGATCATGACCTGAGCTGAAGGCAGAGGCTTTAACCCACTGAGCCATCCAGGCGCCCCAAGAAAGGAAATTCTTAAGGGAATATGAGAGATAATGATCTTAAAGTAAAGACAAGAAGAAATATTTCTTTTGGAAATAATCACTCAGATACAAAAATGGAGGCTTATATAAACCATGTTCTGACCTATGTATATGAAATATTTTTAAATCACTGATGTCTTCAAAAACTACAAATAGTTTCTTAGAGAAAAAAAAAAGAGGTGTTCTTACTTAAAAAGAACTCTTGAACTTAGAGAACTGAGCATAGGAGAGATCAGACAATAACTTATAATCCTCTAAAAGTTTTAAATCCATATAAAACTCACAATGCAGAATAAATATGCACCCACGCACAACCTAAATCTAACCAGTAACTGCTTAAAATCTGAATGCTCTGTGAATTGCACCAGAAAACTAAAGGTTTTTAACTTTTCCCCAACCTTTTCTTGTCATTGAGATACAAACATATTAAAAAACAATCTGTTTATACAAACTGAAAGACAATAAATCAATGCAGAATTTTCCAAATCTCCTTAACTATTTTAAGGTTAGGAACAAAACAAACAAAAAAAGCAAAAATAGCATTTTTTAAAATTAAGGAAGAACAAATTTGACTCATTATGTTCAAAAATAAGTAGAAGCATCTAAAATCCACCTAAAAACTTGAACTTAAAAAAAAATTGATTCATTATTTTTAAGAATAACACTGCATTTTTGGAGGGGTTTACTTTCCAAAGAGGGAAATACCAAATTTGGGAAGAAAGGAAACCATTATAATTTCTTTTTTTAAATTCTGGACAAATTATAAAAGAAATTATTTCTTTAATTTTTTAAATGGGCATTGCAATATATTGCTACTGCTAAACAGCAGATTCTTATTCTGATTGCAAACCTAGCAATTATTCTATGCTAAAAACCTTAACATACAAAAAAAACAAATAAATATTTTATATTAATATAAATTATTTCTACTGACTACCTATACACATATTTTAAGTACCCCATTATTTATCAAAGATCTAGTTGGAAGTAGGTCATTTCAGTAAGAAGAATCTTTGAAAGATAATTCATAGTCTATGCATAACATAGAGATCTCAACTACTTCTAAAATAAGTATAGAAGTATTTTCTATTACTAATTTCTTTTTAAAATGTACCAAATTCACTTGCTGATAAAATTTTAAGTCAGGCATGTTTCAATGAAGAAAGTTTGTATCTAACTAACATTCATATGTTTAGTTATATTAATACTAGATGTATTGATACAAAGGTTCTACAATTTTATTTTGTAAACCTCTTTGCATTTGTACTTAAATTTGAATCCTTTTCTTTAAACGTATCTTTTCTAGTTATGCATGTAAATACAATACTAGAAAAGGTAAATATAAATCAGCATCTTTTTGTAAAATAAAAAATAATTTTCAAGACTTTCACATCTGGGAAAATGGAGTAGGCACATTTTTTTTCTCTTTTCCTCCTCTTAAGTACAGCCTACGACTAAAAACCTTGGAATGAATGTATATACATTTTGTATATTCTAAAAGTTACAAAGAAAAAGAAAAATGTATACAATATTTGCAAACTGCATAAATAACAAAGGGCTGTATCTAGGATATGTAAAGAACTCTCAAAATCCAAAAATGAAAACAAAGAATCCAGTTAGGAAATGGAAAAAAGACATGAGCGTCCACTATAGAATATACAGATGACAAATACAAAAATATGCTTGCCATCTCTAGCCATATTGGAATTGCAAAGTAAAAACCACAGTAAATTGCCACTACATACCTATAAGAATGGCTAAAATAAATCATAGTAACAATACCAAAGGCTGGTGATGACACAGAGAAACTGGATCACTCGTACATTCCTAATAGGGATGTAAAATGATACAGCCACTCTGAAAAACAGTTGCTTTCTTTAAAAAACTAAACATGCAACTGCTACATGAAACAGCAGTTGAATTCCTTGGAGTTTATCACAGAGAAATCAAAAGTTATACTCACACAACAAACATGTGAATACTTATAGCAGCTTATTTCATAACAGCCACACATTAGAAATACCCACATGGACACTAATGGGTGACTTGTTCAACAAACTCTGTTACATCCATGCCATGGAATCTCACCACTAAGCCATAGAAAGGACTGAACTTCTGAGGGACGCAAGAATCTGGATGAATCTCCACAGCAATTAATCTGAGTGAAAAGAGCCAATCGTGGAAGGTTACATACTACATGATTTCATTTATATAATATTCTTCAAATGGCAAAATTACAGAAATAGAGGACAGATTAGCATGCGTCCCTAGTGAAGGGGAGGATAGGAGTGCGAAGGAAATATGTGTGGCCACAAAAGGGTGACAGGAGGGGACTTTGTGATGATGGAAATGTTCTGTATTTTGATTGTATTGATGTCAACATCCCAGTTTTGACATTGTACTATCGTTTTGTAAGAGGTCACCACTGGATGAAACTGGTAAAGGGTCTATGGGGTTGCACCCTATTATTTCTTAACAAAAGCATGTGAATTTACAGTAATTTTCTATATACTGTTCAATCTAAAATTAATAAATGAAAAGATATTCATGAAGTCAAAAAAGGGATTTGTAGAATAGGGACATTTTTTAAAATTTTTTCATTTGTATTTTTGTTCGGGAACTTACTGCTTTTGTAATAAGGAAGAGGAAATACAATGCTCTTGTAATCTAAACTTTCATCTGTAAACATATCCTACTGTTCACGTCATTGTAATGCTCAAGTATGAAAGTAAACTTTTAAATCCATGCTCTATTATTACAAATGTAACCTGTTCTATTTTATGGCAAGGGTACAAGCTTCTAATTTGAATAAAAGGATGAGTTGAGTTGTAAAAGTGCTGGCCTCACGTCTTTTTTCTATCCTAGATGCCCTTAGATTCATTAACATTTACCAAAAATTAAATTTTCTGTCTGAGCTTAAAAGTGTTATTCTAAATCTTAGAGATTCTGACTTAATGGCTTTATAGTATGGTTTAAAGCTGCCAGTTAGATAAAGTGGCATCATATCACTTTTGCTTAGCTGAAAGGGTATGTGTGTGCACACGCACATACACGAGTTTCTAGTTTTGAGAAAACTGTTGTCCTATTTTCAAAAGCCAGAAATGAGTGAAGCCCAGTGCTCCCTATCAGAAACCAAGAGGCTCTTTAAGTGATGGGAGCTTTCAATGAACACAAAAGATGAAATAGAAAGAAACTGGATAAAGATAATTCTATTCTAGAATGCAAAAGGCAAGAGAAAAATCAGGAAATTAGAGGTCAGTATCATTGAGGAGGGAATGACTTTGTAGCTCTAATTGATTCTGCAGTCTCCTAGAGAGACTGTGCTTCCTTTGGAGACAGAAAGGTGTAGAACAGAAGCGGGAAATATATACCAGAAACAGACCAAAAGTTATTGAAGCAAAATTCTTCAAAGTTATCTCTTTTTAGTCCTCTAAAAAAATAACATAGAAAAAACAACCTTTGCCATATGTCCTGCGAAATCCATGTTTTCATCTACAATATGAAAGTGCTTATTTGTCTTAACTTAAAAGACTACTGTAAAAAGGAATGTAAGTTTGTAAATTATTAAAATCTAACATGATTGTAAAAATATTACATCAACTTCATTATCATGCCCCCCTAAAACGATGGAGAGGACTCAGGGTGAGAAGCTAGGCTAAGCTTGCAGTAAAACATTGCTCTGCTGTTTAATTCAAGATACTTAGGGAATTTACTTTGCGCCTAAATTCTGTTTAGTGATAGGTCTGCCATCTAGTGGCCACTTAAATAAATACAAGCTGTCATCATAAATTAAAAATTCCTGTGAAAATATTAGGTCATCAAAATGGACTATATCTGATCCAAGTGTAAACAGAAAAATTTGACTTGTGGTAAGGAAATTTTTGTTCAGGGATTTAATTAAAGATAATTATGCTGATTTAAATCCTGTGAGTACTTGTAAAAGCAAACTGAAAATTTTTTTACCTTTATACTGACTTCAAAATAAGTTATTTTCATACTTTCACTGGGTTTAAAAGAAACTGCTGCATTAAATTAACTATTTTTCACCTAATTATTTTTTAATTTAAAAACATGTTTATCTTTTCTATTTCTTAATTTAAATGATGAAATAAAATTTTCCTCAGTACTTGGATTTGTGCTATCTGCCAATTTATCAAAGAATCAAGTTCTTAGATAAAACATAAACACAGTTCCAGGATTTGAACTCCAAAACACATAAATATATTCATCACCTTCAAGCGATATAAGAACCATCTGGACTTTTACAAAATTGCTCTTGTTTTGATTTATTTGTTAATGTAAGTGGCAAGCGATGCTAGGTCCTCCATGCTCATTCTCCTGCATAACTGTGCCCAGTGTTATGTACTCCCCCCATTTCCTTCCAGAGTATTAATCTGATGACTTATATTGTTAAAATCCCCAATATTTTAAAAGGCTTAGTCATGTCACTGACAATAACATCTTCATATGCTTAAGAAGTATACTGAATACACTTTGTATTTACAAGCCAAATTCATCAGACAAATATACAATATTCACATTTCAATGTTATAATTGTTACCTTAATTGTTTGTTTTCTTGGCCGGTATGCCCACACAAATTATAGTCCTTTGACATTTCAATCAGTTACAGTAAAGCTATTCAAATAAATAATATTTAAAAATCCAATAACCATTAGCCATGATTTTCATTATTGTTGCACCCAGTTAATTTCATTTTAGGATTATTATTGCTGGAGATAACAAGTTAGCACCATTTTATTCAAACTGAAAATAAAGATAATTTTAAAATTGCTAATATGTGGAAAGATGTCCTATGATAATCCACAATACCGTATTGACATCCCAATAAGTATTTTCAAAATACAGGCAATATAATGAAGCAATATGCCCAAACTTCTTAATCCTTGATTTTCTGAGATCCACATTTATTCTGAAATCATAAGTATAACCTTTTGCAGTCAAGTATGGGAACCTCAAAGTTATGAAAACGATCCAATTTAAGGTATGAATGTTCATAGAGTGTGTGGAAATTTCCTTATTGTTAAGTAGAATTATCTCACATGATTCCTGAGATTAATTCTGCCAAGACTCAGTCTACTTAGAATATAGCACCTCAGTGTGCGGACTCTTCTTTTTCTACTCCATCTATGTACTTTTCTAACAACATAAGCAAACTCCCAGGATCTTAGGCCAAAAAAGAAGAAGAGGGGGAGGAATGGGGGGAGGGGAAGAAGAAGATGAAGGAGGAAGTGGAGGGGGACAAAAGGAAGGATGATTTTACAAAAGGAATAGTTCCAGACTTTTAAATGAAATCAAATTGTCCATAGTTATGGCATACAAAAGTCAGTCACAAGATTAAAACTATGGTCTCTAATAAACAAAAATCCATTATTTGGGGCACCTGAGTAGCTCAGTGAATTAAGCCTTTGCCTTCAGCTCAGGTCATGATCTCAGGGTCCTGGGAGCCCCACATTGGGCTCTCTGCTTGGCAGGGAGCCTGTATTCCCCTCTCTCTGCCTGCCTCTCTGCCTACTTGTGATCTCTCTTACTCTGTCAAATTAAAAAAAAAAAAAAAATCCATTACTTACTACTTTATTATGTGTCAGAGACATATCCTGGACCAGTTCATGAAGGGGAGTATAACATTAGATGACCCCCTTTAAAAAAAAAAAAGACTACCATGTGGTTGGAGTGTTGGGGTGGCTCAGTGGGTGAAACGTCTGCCCTTGGCTCGGGTCATAATCCCAGGGTCCTGGGATTGAGGCCTATATCAGACTCCCAGCTCAGCAAAGAGTCTGTTTCTTCCTCTCCTCCATACTTGTGCTCTCTCTCACTATTTCTCTCTCTCTCTCTCTCTTTCTCAAATTAATTAGTTAATTAATTAATAATAAAAAAACTTATCATGTGGTAAAATGAGCCCTTAGTAGGAAGTCTGGCTACAAAAGCCTCCCCAGAAGAGTCCTCAGAACTACTGCTGGTTTTTGCAGCAATTTAAGGAAAAAAAAAAAAAAAACAACACAAAAAGGTATTTATTCTTAAACTCAACACACAAAAAACAGATAATCATATCAAAAAAATGGGCAGAAGATATGAACAGACACTTCTCCAATGAAGACATACAAATGGCTATCAGACACATGAAAAAATGTTCATCATCACTAGCCATCAGGGAGATTCAAATTAAAACCACATTGAGATACCACCTCATACCAGTTAGAATGGCCAAAATCAGCAAGACAGGAAACAAC
>PISX010022804.1:0-31125 GCA_004024625.1 Mellivora capensis
ATTCTACAAAATCCTGTATGGCCTGGAGAGTGTCTGAACCAGGTCATGTGTGGTCTGAATAATTACAGTCCACAAACAGGATGCATTGCAAGGATCATACATTTTTAGATTCCAGATTGTATCCCATTAAAGTGAACAAACAAACCTGAAACAGCAGCATAGACAATATCTGTCAGTAGCTTTAACACAGCCAGTTTTCATGCTCAAATTGGAATATATCACATTATTTTAGTTGAGCACAAGTGCATTTGGGGGCCATATTAAAGAAATCCTATCTTTAAACACAAGAATCACACTTGGCCTGCTGAGATGTTCTTACCGTTAAGAGGCACATATAAACTGAGAAGGGGAAACCTGAACATTTGTGAATGCAGTTCATGCTCACACTGCGGCAGATAGGCTTGCTTGAAGGGTGGCAACGACTGGAATCTTCTGAACTGTTGAAATGCTTTCTCTTTCTTGCTTTCTCCCCTCACTCCCTCCCCTTCTCCCTCCCTTCTCTTCCCACCGTCCCTTCTTCCCTCCCACCCCTTCCTGCCTTCCTTCCTTCTTTCCATTCTTCATTCCTTCCTTCCATTCCATGTTGTTCTTTATCTACCTCTCTTCCCCAGACCATGAGCATGTATAGTTGAACTTGTTAATACACATGTGATGTCCTCTATCCAAATAGCTTTAAATGTGTGTTGGTTCCCTGGACAACCAAATCTCTTGGGTTACGTTTACCTCTAGGCTATTACATTTATAGTGTGATAATCTCACTGTTCTTATTTGGGTAGAGGTACCCTCATAGTTACAATCATAAAGGATCAATTTATTGGGCAAGGATGCAATTGCAAAGACATGTTAAATACTCACATTAATTGTAATAATTTATAAGGCTCAGAGAAGCATGTTGTATATTGATCATGATTTCCTTACCTCGAATATAAGGAAATTGTGTTTTTTATCTAGTTGATTTGAGCAGGGTAGACACTTAGCAAATACGTGCAGGATTTGCAAAATATAATAGTGGTATTTATGAAAAGCAAACTGATCACTCAGATAAAATTAAAACAAATGAGATGATAATAAAAATCATTTGTTCATCAGCTGTAGCTGTTTTGGCTTTCGAAAGGCTTCAGTTTCGAGGCAAAATCCTTGGTCTTGGAGATGAACTTTGTGGTTTTATCTGGTAGTTTCTCAAACTATTACTGCAGTACAGCTCACTTGTATCCTCTGAATTTATGTACAAATTTACCCATCATCTCTTAAAACCTTTCTTTATTACTAAATTTACATTAATGACAAATACTCAATTGTAGTTATTCTGTATAAGAAAGTCTGATGTTTAATGAGAATGCTGGAACATGTCAGTCTTTTCATTGAGGTCGTCCTGTGTTTTGAAGCTTTTAGTGCTGTGTTTCTTAGTACAACATGCCCTTTATCTTCCTCTTTTTCTCATTTTTCCTGGAAAAGACAATGCACAATGTTTGATTCCAGAAGCAGAGGTAAGGCTGAATATTTGAAGGGAAGTGGGTCATCTGTCTTCTGTTATTTCAGTTATAAAAAGGTGAAAACTGGGCGCCTGGGTGGCTCAGTGGTTTAGCCTCTGCCTTCGGCTCAGGTCATGATCCCAGGGTCCTGGGATCGAGCCCTGCATCAGGCTCTCTGCTCCACAGGGAGCCTGCTTCCTTCTCTCTCTGCCTGCCTCTCTGCCTACTTGTGATCTCTATCTGTCAAATAAATAAATAAATAAAATCTTTTAAAAAAAAGGTGAAAACTAAGAACATGGAGCATAATTTAGATTGTAAGACTGGAACAGCCCGACTTTCTATGGCTTTCAAAAGTACTACACAGCAGCCTTTGTCTGATATTTTTCTGTATTTCTACTTGGAAGTAGGAGAAAGATAAGATGACCTTTTAAGACGTATTTCCAGCTCAGTAATTAGCCCATGAACCTTAAGAGTTAGTAATAGTCCTACTTGCCAAAAGCTTTCACAGTAAGCTTTTTGAAAGCCAAGATTAGAATTCATTGATTTCCATCTACTCTTAGTTGTCAGTGTTTGGTTTATGTTATGTTTCTTTCCTGCGTATAAGTATGTATATCCCTTTGATTATACTTGGAATCTATAAAATTCAAATAAGTTTTAGTAAAATTCTGGGAAGATATATTTTTCTGGAAATTATGAAGGTATATGTACTATAAGTCATTTTATTTATTTATTTTTTTATTAAGATTTTAAAAAAAAGATTTTATTTATTTGACAGACAGAGATCACAGGTAGGCAGAGAGGCAGGCAGAGAGAGAGAGAGGAAGGGAAGCAGGCTCCCCACTGAGCAGAGAGCCTAATGCGGGGCTTGATCCCAGGACCCTGGGATCCTTACCTGAGCCGAAGGCAGAGGCTTTAACCCACTGAGACACCCAGGTGCCCCTGTAAGTCATTTTAAAATCAGGAATTAAAAAAGTAAAATAAAACGAGGGATTAAATATTGGTAAAAATGATGACTTTTAAGGTGGAATTATAATACAGTAGCTAAAAAATGTCTACCTTTATATTTCCAGATATTGATGTAGAATTTGATACACTGGTGCATGTGATTTTTAGTTTAAAAAGGAATTCCAAACACTGAACTGTAACCCTTTTGCTTAGAGCTGGTTTTTCTAGCCTCCCATTAATGAACGCCTAAATACCCCTCCCTTATCATATACCCCACGGCTCCCCTTCCAACCATGTGAGCATGCTCCTTACTTCTCAGTTTGCAGGGTTGAAATATTTCTCACTAAAACATGTTTATTTCCCTTTGGAAAAAAGATGTTTCTTTATCATGGATTATCTTTTGTAAAGCTGTTTTTTTGTGTTGTTTTTGTTTTTGTTTTCCTGTCACATTTTCAGTGGGACCTTGGAACCATTTCAAAATCTCAACCAGGGGCATGGATAAGAAGTATGCTCTCCTTCTTTTCTCATACTGTCACAGCCCTCTTTGCTGCTGCTATGGCAACAGACTGGCAACAGTTGTAGAGGAAACCATGCTCAGACTAAGGCCAGATGGAGGGAGTGGGTGCCAGTGGCAGCATCGCAGGGAAGCTGTGTGTAGCTGTGATGAATTGAACTTGGCTGGATTCCTCTCCAATAAATAAGCAAGTTGGAAAAGGAAGGAAAAGGGCAGAAACTATGGAGCATCACACAAGCTGCACAATTGTTCACTTGAGTGTGTCCATGTGAATGTGAATCTATATTTTCTACTTAGTTTTTTTTAAATGATGTAAAACATGCTAATGTCTATGCTCTATCGAAAAAAAAAAAGCTTCATGATACAACTTCTATTCTAATTGACTTACTGTCTGAGATTATTTTTTTTCCTTTCTTCCTAGCCTCATAACTAATGATCTCCTTATTCTCATCATTAATGGCGTATCCTTTTATCTTGGAGGGTGACAGTAGGAATATTTTTTTTTATTAAGAAATGTTACCATTTGTTTTGTAGCTACTAGATGTGTAACATTTTCTAAGGCACCTCCTTTGAGTTAATAAGAATTCTCAATGAGCTTTTATGATATAATAATTAAGATTAATATTAAATAAATGGAAAAGAAGAATGACAGTTGACTTAGTAAGAAAAACATGATCACTTTAGAGAGCTGTACTTTTAAGCAAAAAATTTGTTCTCAGGGAAGGGTTTTAAAGCCTTTCCAACTCATGAATAAAGATGGAGACAAAAATAAAACAAAATAATTTAACAAGCTATATTTAAGTTGTAATTTCTTCTTTTATTGATAAAATGCAACTTATATTTGTACTACTTGAATTCTTTCTCCTTATTTTGTTAAAATGACCAAAAACTAGAAAATAGAGGTACAGACATGTAAAAATGTGGTTAATTATTATTAATATTTCAGTGACATTTCATTATTTTTTTTCAGAAGTTTTAAACTGATGATCCAATTTGAGATGGATTTTGTTTCCCAAAAATGACTTGTGCCAGTCAGCTGGTAACTGGCACTATTCATTTAGTTGATAGACATGAAAATGTAGTTGTTTATAGATTGATTCCTAGAAGTAAAACATGTCAGTTGTCTTAAAAAAAATAAAATAATTCCCCCCTAAAAAAATTTTTTTTTTGGTTTTCACCTGGAAAATGGCAATCTTATTCAGTCTGAACTATGTTTTGGTAGGTGAATAAATGTAATCTGTAAGTAAATTTTATTATTTTTATTATGAATTGCGATTATTATTTAGGTAACATTGTGAAGAAATGCAAATTTTATTTCATTCCAGTGCATATAACTATACTGTTTTTGTTGCTTCAGCAAAGAGAAGAGAGGAGGATTACACTTTGAGTTATTTAAGTTTGAATTCACTAAGACATGGTAACACCTTTATTAGGTAAGGATAGTGAATGACATGTTAATGCAAACCTGATTAGCCAACATATCTTATTTCTAATAGGTGCTCAGTGATAGTTATATTATATTGATACAAAATCAAACTAGCATTTGAAAGTGGTAAAATATGTATTTTCTTTTATATATAAATGTACATGAAAATTATGGAAATTTTAAATGTGTTCAAAACTAAATGGTATAATTAGTTTTAATTTACCTTCCCCGAGTTCCAACAATTTTCAACATTTGGCCAATTTGTTTTATCTGTAGGCAAACTTCCCTCCACATATGATTATGAAAAATTCCCAGGTAGAATACCATTCAGTTAATTAAAATTTGAATATGTAACTGTTAAAAATGAGATTTAAAAAAATAAAATACTATTTTGCCTAAACATCCCCATTTTTAAAATATTTTATTTATTTACTTAGAGTACAAGTGGGGAGAGGGGCAGCCTGTCAAGCAGGCTCCATGCTAAGCAGGAAGCCTGATGCAGGACTCAAGAGTCTGATACTTAACCAACTAAGCCACCCAGGCACCCCTTAATTTTTATTTTTAACAAAAATTAATCTCTCTATCCAACATAGGGTTTGGACTTACAACCCCCAAATCAAGAGTCATCTGTTCCACCAACTGAGCCAGCCAGGTTCCCCGCCCCCCTCTGCCCCATTTCTTTATTTTCATTAGTCAGTCCCCAAATATCCCACATTGTCTTCCTTTTTTCTTTTTCATTTAAAGCTTTTTTTTCTAATTAGACTCCAAATAAAGATGTCTCCTAAATATCATTTAGTCTGAATCTAGATCTAAAATCAACCTCTATCTCTGTTTGTCTCTTTCTCTGCCTCTATCCTTCTTTTGCTCTTTGTTTGTTGGAGAAACAATTCATTTGCCTTCAGTTTCCCAGGGTGTGGAAATTGCTAATTTCTAATGTTCTCTTCCCTTTATTTCCTTTAAATTGATAGTGATATTCACGTTTATTTATTTATTTATTTTTTGGCAAGACAATATCACAGGTGGTGGTGTGTGCTTATGTCAGAAGGAACATAATGTCTCTCTCTGTGATGTTAGCAGCCACTGCCTAAATCCATTATTTCATTAAAGGTCACACAACCGAAATTCCATACTCCTTCATTTATTCACCGAATACTTAACATTTCATAAAATATTTTTGTTATCCTGTAATGTTTCATGTAAGGAAGGAGACATAAATGTTTGATTATCTTTTTTCTTATTATGTTCAGTTAGCCATTACATCATTAGTTTTTAGTGTAGTGTACGATTCATTAGTTGCATATAACAGCCAGTGCTCATCACAGCACGTGTCCCCCTTAATACCCATCACACAGTTCTTTACATTAATTTACTTGTTTATTCATTTTAACTATTGTGTTGTCTTCTGTCATATGTATATACCAACATTTGCATCGTTTCTAATTTTTAAAAGGTATAAATATTACTGCAGCATAAATACTTATGCATGTTTCGACAATTTCTACTTCAGTATTGCCAATTTTTTTCACATGCAATACATAAAAATTTCTCTTGACTCAGTATTCTGTTTGTTATTAATTAAATGTTCATTAGTATTATTATTTTTCTAACGTCTTATGTATGAAATAATTTATTATTATGATTGGCTAACATTTGTTTTGTGATCACTATGCTCAGACTTTCTTTTAGATAATTTTATTTAATTTACATAACAATTTTAGTAGGTGGATACTATTGTTATTCTGAATTTAAAAGTGGAAAAATTAAGGGACAGAAATATTAAATAACTTCTACAAAGCTAGTAAGGGTTAGAGTCAAAATTATTTGACCCAATGTTATCTTAATCATTAAACAATTGTAGATCCATTACTGCATGAAATTGCATTCATTCTTGATTACTAGTGATATTGAACATTGTTTCATATATTTTTTGACCATTCTGATTTCTCTTTGTACTTTGCTTTTCATATCTATCCTTCACCCGTTTTTCCCCTTCTTAGCTGTCTTCTGCATTTACACATTAACTTCAGTTCAAAATCAACCACAATTCATCTATTTTGCCAGAAGTCCTAATTTTGTCAGTTTTTGGGATAAATATTCAATAAAAGGTAGTTTGGTAAAATCTCTTTTATACACTTGGATTTTAATTTGTGAGGCCATAGTCTTCTGAATCTTGAAGATGTTCTTCAAACATGTTTCAGTGGCATATGGAAAACACTAAATAATATTGTAGCTTTTGTTCAGTAGCCTGAGATTGACATTATCTTTAATACAATGCAAACAATACATTGTAGTTTTAGGCTTCTAGTAAGTCTGAACTAACATGTTCATCATTGTGTCAAATAATGTGGAAAAGAGAAGAGGTTAATAAAACATTCTCTCCTGAAATTTACAACTTGGTTGAGGGAGCAATTCCAACACAAGTGAAATTGGCAACTGGTTGAAGGAGATATAATCACAGTCTAGGTAATGTGGGACATACTAGTAAATCTAGGCTAAAAAAAAATGAAATTTTGCCTTTAAGAAGAGTTTTAAAATATTTTAATATCTTCTTAGAAAAATAAACATAACAAGAAGCTAGTATTAACTTAGCTCTTAGTTATCTGAAATAAAACCATTTTAAAAAGATTTTTTTTTAAGATTTTATTTATTTATTTGAGAGAGAAAGAGAGTGAGAGAGTGCAAGAGAGAGAAGAAAGTCAGAGGGATAAGCAGACTCCCCATGGAGCTGGGATCCTGATGCAGGACTTGATCACAGGACTCTGGGATCATGACCTGAGCTGAAGGCAGTTGCTTAACCAACTGAGCCACCCAGGTGCCCTAAAATGATCTCTTGAACATTTCCTTTTCCCTAAAGCCTGGAGATAAAGTAATAACTAAGATATGGTCTCTCAAGGAGTATATTATTGGGTAAAATTAAGTAAATGAAAATGAACTGATTTTAATAAGCCATGCATAATCTTAGTTCATGCTAACTGTCCATTTACTGTAAAAATATAGTAAGGTTATATATTAGAATGCTAACAGTGTGTAGAATTTTGAAGATGGAAATGTACGTGTGATTTGATTTTTTTAACTTCTTCTTTGATTATACTTATATTTTCCAAATGCCATTTATGATTCTAAGTTATTTTAACACGAAAAGTGGAATTCATCTACAGAGTACTGGTTAAGTGAATGTTAGGACATCCATATGTTAAAATATTACTAAGCCATTAAAAAACTCCATTAAAGCAATTTTCTATGTATTAATAAAGAAAACCTTCCAAGATACAATTATTGAGAAAAACAAGGTAAAGAAAGCATGAATAAGTATTCTTGTTTATGTTTGTTTAAAAAAGGTGTGTGTGCGCGCTAAAGTGTGTGTGTGTGTGTTCATGTGCATGCATGCACAAGAGCACATGTGTACATGTGCACATATAGTATGTACATAAAAAATTTCTGGAAACAAAAGAACTTTAAAGACAGTGGTTACCTGTAGGTAGTGGCTTTGCAGTTACCTTTTAAAAGATATGAACTTTTGAACTGTTTACACGTTTTAAGTCATGAGTCACCAGCTATTATTACTAATATATTACTCAGTCAGCAGGAACTTAAGATATTTAAAACATTTATTTTATGGAAACTGGACTATAAAGCATAGGGAAAGAGATATGCTTGG
Source organism: Mellivora capensis (assembly GCA_004024625.1). Lineage (NCBI taxonomy): Eukaryota > Metazoa > Chordata > Mammalia > Carnivora > Mustelidae > Mellivora > Mellivora capensis. Next base: position 8,016 of record PISX010022804.1, read on the forward strand.
AACTAATATGCTTTAAGTCTGTAAGCAATTATTACTACTAATGTCTTAATGGGAATTTTTATATATTTTTTCATGAGCCATGAAAAATAAAATTCTAAGGTCATACACTATGTGTCTTTGTGCAAGATAAAATGATTTCGGAGTTTCTGCAATTTGCTCTTTCACTTTGATCCCTGGTTATTTCATTGCTTGATATCCATAAAATTATTAAAAAATCTCAAAGCAACATGCACAAACTTTGTTTCCTGCTCAGTAATATTCTTAGGAAAATTACTGCATAATTATTTTCTTTTAGAATAAGAATCAGCAGTGATGGTTCAAGTTTTGATTAAGTATAATAATTTGAGTTACTGAAAAGATAAAGCATATTGTTAGATTGTTAATCATAATACAATATCCAAAAGGTATCTAAGAACCCCAAATGACACTAGAGGCTTTAATGTTTAAGAAAAAAAAATCTAAATCATTTTGGAAAATTAGCACAATAATCTTTTCCTTTCGGCTGTAGTAAACAGTATTTTTTTTTGTGTCTGTTTACCTCACATATGTTCCAAGGCATTCTTATATTATTTTTATTGATGTTATCTTTAGTGTAGTTTGAGGAGACAGGAAGGATTGAAATAATAAGCTGTTCTTAGAAATAATTGTAAAGACCTTGAAAAATACTAATTTTTTTCCACTGTGTGTTCACTTTCATTATACATCCTCTATCCATTTTATTATTTGGCTCCCAAGGTGGGATTATTTTTTTTTCAAAGTGAGACTATTTTGAATGAAATTATATATTTGTAGGTGCTGTTAATTTCAAGTAAAAGTATGTTTGTAAATGATAAAATTAGTGCCAAAAGTATTATTATATAAGATTGTTTATATTAATAATTCTATGCAATTAAAAACCAAGTATCAGTAAAAGCTAAACATGAATATATATGTAAAAAACCATTATTTTATATAAAGCTTCACCCAAAATATCTCTTTATATAATGAGTTTTATTGTTTAATTATAATTGATACATACAATGATTATATTTGATTTATAAGATGCTTTAACGAATCTATATTATGTAAAAGGTTTTATATATGTAATATGTGTAATATGTGTTATATTACAATGTATTAACATTCAACTGTTTTTTAACTATAATTTTTCTCTATTTTTTATCAAGTATTTTCTGCAGTAGATAGTGGCTTCTTATTTATCTGTTTGGTTTAAAGTTCAGAATAACTAAAAAATTAAACAGGCAAATAATTGTTAAAGCTCACAATATTCATTGGCTCTTTAAAAAATGTCAAACTCTATTTTCAGTTAGGATACTAAATTTCCTTCAGGAAACTTAGAGTAACAATGATTTTTATAATATATTTGACAATTAATATGTCTGTTTAATAAATATGTAATGAGTGTTTTCCATGTGCTATCATAAACTCAAATTGACCCTGCATTTAGTTGCACAGTAATTGAGTATATAAATTAACAATGTCAAAGAATAATTTTAGGTAAAGAGAATAGTTTATAGGGAAAATAAAACCTGGGTAATGTTTTTGTATGGTTTAGAGAGTGAGAGAGCAAGAGAGAGAGATTTTTGCTGAGTCTGTCTGATTTATTTATCTTCACTTCTGTGGCAATGATATTTTCCAGAGAAAAGTTCTCTACCTTTTAATCTCAGTATATTATACCTCAGTTTGCTAAGTTTCAGGTATATAGTCAATTATTATACTGAGTGAAGATTTTAAAATTTACCTTTTATAGGCATTAGATATATTCCAAGTAGAATGCAGTCTCCTTGGGTACAAAGAGCATTTGTCTATTATTTTTACTATAAAATTTCAGTGGCTAGAAGACTGACTTTGTTGACAAAAAAAAAAAATGCTAGCTGATTGACCCATACCATTCACCAGTTTTAAGGCACATAAAATTTGATATTATTCTTGGTCAAGAGTGAACATAAATAATGAAGGAAGAACAAGGAAGCCAGTGTGGTCACAGCCAGAGATGAGGCAGGAATTAGGGGATGGGCTCGGAGACGTAACTGTCCTCAGACTCTCTAACACAATGATTTCCAAGAGAAAAAAAAATATGAGCCATATATGTAAGTTTTAATTTTTTAGTGGCCACTATAAAAATAAGAAAATAAGCAGATAAATGGGTGAGGTAAGTAAAGTAGATTATGAGTATGTTTATTGTGAGGAGTACTGAGTAATGTATGGAATTATTGAATCATTATATGATACACCCAAAACTGTATGTTACTCATACTTGAGTTAAAAAATTTAAAGTAATTTTAAAAATAAAAATTAAGGGGCACCTGGGTGGCTCAGTCGTTAAGTGTCTGCCTTCGGCTCAGGTCATGATCCCCGGGTCTTGGGATCAAGCCCCACATTGGGCTCCCTGCTCTGCAGGAAGCCTGCTTCTCCCTCTCCCACTACCCTCCTTGTGTTCCCTCTCTCACTGTGTCTCTCTCTGTCAAATAAATAAATAAAATATTTAAAAAAAATAAAAATAAAAAATAAAAATTAAAAATAAGCAGATAATATTATTTTTACATTAATTTACTCCAAACACACAAATAAAAATTTCAGCTCTAATCAATATAAAATTATTATGTTTTACATTCTTTTTCATCTTGTCTTTAAAATTCAGTGTGCAATTTATATATACAGCATATTTCAATTCTGCCTAGCCATATTTCAAGTGCTCAGTAGCTAGCCACATGTGGACAGTGTAGCTCTAGTGCATTATAAACTGTAAAAACTGGCTTGCTTTGCAAAATCACTTGAATGTTCTATTTAAAAAAAATAGAAAAAACTTTAAAAAAGTTTTTATTTAAATTCAAGTTAGTTAGCACACAGTGTAATATTAGTTTCAGGTGTACAATATAGTGACACAACACTTCCATACATCAGCTAGGTGCTATCAAAAGTGCCCTCCTTGGGACGCCTGGGTGGCTCAGTTGGTTAAGCGGCTGCCTTCGGCTCAGGTCATGATCCCAGCGTCCTGGGATCAAGTCCCACATCGGGCTCCTTGCTCCGCAGGGAGCCTGCTTCTCCCTCTGACTCTGTCTGCCTGTGCTCACTCTCTCGCGCGCTCTCTCTCTCTCTCTCTGATAAATAAATAAAATCTTTAAAAAAAAATTTTAAAAAAAAAAGTGCCCTCCTTAATCCCCCTCACCTATTTCACCCATCCCCCCACCCACCTCCCCTCTGGTAACCATCAGTTTGTTCTCTATAATTAAGTCTGTTTTTGTTTGCCTCCCTTCCTCCTTTTTTTCCCCCCTTTGCTTGTTTCTTTTTAAATTCTTTTTAAATTTCTTTTTAAATTTCTTCTTAAATTCCACATATGAGTGAAATCATAGGGTGTTTGCCTTTCTCTGACTAATTCACTTCACTTAGGATAATAATCTCTAGCTCCATCCATGTCATTGCAAATGGCAAGATTTCATTCTTTTGGATGGCTGAGTAATACTCCACTGTATATATACCACATCTTCTTTATCCATTCATCAGTCAATGTATATTTGGGCTGCTCCCATAATTTGGCTATTTGTTGATAATGCTGCTGTAAACATTGGAATGCATGTATCCCTTTGAATTAATATTTTTGTATTCTTTGGGTAAATAACCTACTAGTGTGACTGGTGGATCATAGGGTAGTTCTATTTTTAACTTCTTGAGAAACCTCCGTATTGTTTACCAGAGTGGCTGCACCAGTTTGCATTCCCACCAACAGTGCAAGAAGGTTTCCCCTTTCTCCACATCCTCGTCAACACCTGTTATTTCTTGTGTTGTTAATTTTAACCATTCTTACAGGTATGAGGTGATATCTCGTGTAGTTCTGATTTGTATTTCCCTGATGGTGAGTGATGTTGAACAGCTTTTCATGTGTCTGCTGGCCATCTGTATGTCCTCTGTTCACACAGAGCAGAAATGTATTTTCATGTATTCTGCCCATTTTTTAATTGGACTATTCATTTTTGGGGTGTTGAGTTTTAAAAGTTCTTTACATATTTTGGATACTAACCCTTTATTAGATATGTCATTTGCAAATATCTTCTCCTATTTGGTAAGTTCCCTTTTCATTTTGTTGATTGTTTCCTTCGCTGTGCAGAAACTTTGTATTTTGATGTAATCCCAATGATTTATTTTTGTTTTTGTTTCTGTTGCCTCAGGAGACGTATCTAGAAGTTGCTAGGGCTGATGTCAAAGAAGTTACTGCCTGTGTTCTCCTATAGAATTTTTATGGTTTCCAGTCTCACATTTAGGTTTTTTATCCATTTTGAATTTATTTTTGTGTATGGTATAAGAAAATGGTCTAGTTTCATTCTTTTGCATGTTACTGTTCCATTTTCCCAACACTATTTGTTGAAGAGACTGTCTTTTTTCCATTGGATATTCTTTCCTGCTTTGTCAAGGATTAATTGACCATATAGTTGTGAGTTCATTTCTGGATTCTCTATTCTGTTCTATTGATCTATGTGCCTATTTTTATGCCAGCACCATATTGCTTTGATGACTGTAGCTTTCTAACATAACTTGAAGTCCAGAATTATGATGTCTCCAGCTTTACTCTTCTTTTTCAAGGTTGCCTTGTCTATTCAGGGTCTTTTGTGGTTCCATACAAATTTCAGGATGGTTTGTTCTAGCTCTGTGAAAAATGCTGTTGGTATTTTCATAGTCCTTGCATTAAATATGTCAATTACTTTGGGTAGTATAGACATCTTAACAATATTTGTTCTTTTGGTCTATGAATATGGCATGTTTTTCCATTTCTTTAGCTCATCTTCAATTTCTTTCATTAGTGTTTTATAGTTTCGAGTACAGGTCTTTCACCCATCTGTCCAGGTTTACTCCTGGGTATCTTATTATTTTTGGTGCAGTAACAAATGGGATTGCTTTCTTAATTTCTTTCTGCTGCTTCATTATTGGTATATCGAAATGCAATAGATTTCTAAAGAATGGCATGGTTTGACTTAGGTTTTAGTGATATGGCTGCTCTGTTGATAATGGTGTAAATGTGGGCAGATGCCTGGCTTATTATATTGACTGAGAGAAGTGATGAGAATCGTTAGGGTCAGGATATTAGTGGAAAAGGTAGTAAAAGAGTCTAGGGTATGGATATATTTTAAAGTTAGAACCGACAGATGGCTTGGATATGGAGTGCTAAAGAAAGAATTGAATAAAAGGTGGTCTCTGGAATTTTTGTTTATGTGAGTTTAAATCTAGACAAGGAATTGGTTCTTCTTTCAAGACTTGTGATTTCCAAATGAGGATGCAGACATTCTAGTGCATATAATAGACAATGCAATGAGTGCAAAAAGAAAATAAGAACATTTAAAATATTAGGAAATATAAGAATTACTCCTTGGAAGGTTGTTGGCCCTTAACATACACACACACACACACACACACACACACACACACCCCAGAAGACCAGTGCAGCTTGACTCCAGCTGGCTTCATACCTGCTAAGGAAATTAATTACAATAGTAATATGGTAGGATCAGAATTATTTAGTATCTTACTCTAAAAGTAGATATTGCCCTTGGAAAAACCATAATCAACCATCATTTTGCTCTGCTGCCCACTCAGTCATTATTTTGAACTGCCATCTAATCAAGTTTGAGTTTGCATATTAAATTTTGATCAATGTTACTAGTCATCAGTTTATGATATTTTATTCTCTCTGGTAGCATTTGAATTTATTTTACACTAACTACCAGGATAGGGAGTATGGTAAGTTGGGGAAAAATCATCAAAAGAGGGGCGACACATTTATTGATGTGAATTTTCTTTTTTTTTTTTTTAATTTTTATTTACTTATTTGTCAGAGAGAGAGTGAGCACGCACAGGCAGACACAGTAGCAGGCAGAGGCAGAGGGAGGAGCAGGCTCCCCACCGAGCAAGGAGCATGATGCGGGACTTGATCCCAGGCCACTGCGATCATGACCAGAGCTGAAGGCAGCCGCTCAACCAACTGAGCCACCCAGGCATCCCTGATGTGAATTTTCTTAAATTCTAGAAAAAAAATGTCATTAGGAATTTTAATAAGTTGAGGAGAATATCATGCCACTCCTTGCTGAAAATTACTAACCAAAACTCTGAGTTCATACAACATGTATTATTTTTTCTCAAGCAAAGTCAGTTCATCTACTAACAGATTGAATTAAAGGTAATACAGCCAAGCTATTAATTTTAGGATTTATTTATGATTATGCATCCCTTGTAGCCTATATCACCATGGTGAGTGATAATGGTTAAATTATGTGCCAAGATCAGATAAATTGTTGCAAAACCACAACAAGAATTATAGGTTGTTGAAGCTACATTGTGAAATGACAAGTCAATACATTACAAGTTAGTTCTACCGAATCCAGTATTCATTCACCTAATCCAAAAGGCCTTAACCTGTGCGTAGACATACTACCTATTACATACTATCGTAGACACTGTGATAATTGTTTGTGCCTATGACTGGTACATAAGATTCTTCATAAATACTTTATCTTTAATAAACACATTTATTAAATTTAAACTTGATTTACAAAATCAAGAAAATTCCAAATGAGTTAATCAATAATTTTTTACCTGAATTGTTGATTCTTTGCATCGTCAAAATCCTTCAGAAAATGGCATAACCTTCTGCTTGCTTTAAACTCTATAGTATGGCCACAGCTGGACTTAGAGTGTCTTCGGTAGAACACATTAATTTTAAAATAAGAAAATTTGCATTCTTCAAAATTGTCCAGATTTTGAGTGAAATTATTTGTATGAAATGTGATCTGTACCACTATTTATATAAATATCCATGCTCTAATTTTCCTGATGTTTCAAGGGAAGATGTTTATTAAAGGTATAATATTCTATATAATATGTGTCTTGCAAAATAGATAATGTAATGATCAAATATCCTATATGTTTCAAAATTTGCCAATGCAATGTTTGTGTCTTTCCCTGTATGTCTGGGTATATGCTAGCAATTGTGTGTGTGTGTGTGTGTATGTGTGTGTGTATGTCTAGCTCTAGAAAAATTACCAAAAGACTAGGTTGTGAAGATAAAGTACTAAAAGTAAGCAAAATATTGGCATCTTGTAATTGTAAGTTTTTATGGATTTTTAGAAAGCATGCATATTTTAGTATATAAACTTCCACTTATATAAAAGGAATATATAAAAATGCTGCATTAATAGGGGGAAAATCAGGGTAATCAATACATTAGAATATCCTTTTTAGAAACAAAGATTTATTTTGTTAGAGTACAAAATAGATTAACTGCGATATTCTACCATTAAAAATTTCTTTTGCACTTTCAGATGACTGTGAAACTCATTCCTTTTTTCTGAGCAATTGAAGTGACTAAAATTAATCTATCTATATATATATATACATATATATGTGAAAGACAATCTATCATTGCATATTTGATATATGCAATTACAAAGGAGAAATTCAATACTTTAAAAAAAATGTCAGCTGAGCTGTAAAAACTCAGGAGACCATGTTTAACCTCAGTATATATACAGAGTAGGGCTAGCAAATTCTCTCATAGAAATCTTTATGAGAAGTAGTCTACAATTCCTTTGTTCTGCAACATAAGAGTGGATAATTCCCTCTATTTTACATATCAAATGTGGAACATTTTATAAATTATAGTGGATTAGAAGTTACATTAAATCATATGACAGTCCCAGCTTAGCCAATCCATTGACCTTTGAGAGCTGTCCGTTGATCCCTTCGCATTCCTCCAAGGATTGATCTGAGAATAAAAACACCGTATTAGGGGGAGGGTTACTTAAAATTTAGAGAGAAATATATTAAAATTGCAATATAATATTATTACTTTACAAATAGACAACAATTACTGGCAACTACATGATTTTAAGAAAGCATTTGGCATGCACAGATCGGGTTTTGCTTAAATATATATATTCTTTCATTTAAAGAAGTCTGAGCGGTGTCTCTAATCTTGTTAGTCAAACCTACTGAAGATAACTTTTTCTTTAAATTTAGAAGGATAAACACAGCTCCCTGTTTCTAGACTTGTTCTTCTCAGATGGAAGGGGCTCTTTTAAGAAATGCATTCTGGTTAAATATCGGTTAAATGCTCTTCGTGGTCGCTAGGTATCAAATGAAAGAGCAGCTGCTCTGACCCTCATTATGACCCAATGATAGGTGTCCAAAGTAATCAGCTGCTTCTGTAATATGATGCCAGTGCCCAGAAAGTCAGTGATTATCTAAAATTTTTAGGTGAAGAGGTGAGATGAATTGAAATGTTTTTCTTTGTTTGTTATAATTGCTTACATATTTCTATGTTCTGGCAAAATATCCTAAGTGTCAACATGGCCAGCTATTTTTTTTTTAATTTATTTATTTGTTAGAGAGAGGGAGAGAGCGAGCGAGCACAGGCAGACAGAGTGGCAGGCAGAGGCAGAGGGAGAAGCAGGCTCCCCGCCAAGCAAAGAGCCCGATGTGGGACTCGATCCCAGGACGCTGGGATCATGACCTGAGCTGAAGGCAGAGGCTTTAACCCTCTGAGCCACCCAGGCGCCCCATGGCCAGCTATTTTATTTAAATGTAGGCAGTGCTTGTTAATCATCTAATAGGCCTTTATCTGATCTTGGATACTTGAGAAATAAGGAATTTGAGCCTAGTTTTCTCACTTCCTTACCTTCTTAGAGACACACTGTATCATTTTATAAGAAACACAATTTTATTCCATAGAGCATTTGCATATATTACTTTTCTCCTTTGTTTGTCATGATACTCCTTTGATTTTCCCAGCTACAATGAGATCCAGGGTCAGAACTATGTTATTCAATTTAAAATAATTTGAAGCAAAGCACATGTGTTACAACAAAGGGCACCCACTAAATGTTTGCAGAATAAAAGAATTAATGAACAAATGATTGAGCATACAGGAAGTGAAAACGTTCAAGGAGGTTAAGCAACTCTCCATGTCATTCTGCAAGTGACTGGAGAAGCTGCGAGCAGGTGGCAAAGGTTTGGACTGTGTAAAGATGTGGGCACACAGCAGGGAGGCGAAAAGCCCCAAATTCAGTTGCAGAAGGATTGCATAAAATTAGGATAAAATCCCGAAAGTATTATGTATTATTTGAAGCATGGATAACATTTTGTGCAAAACTTGTATGACACTAGGGGATAAATTTGAGAGTGATTTTTGGATAAGGCTTGACATGACGAGGCTTGCCAAATATGAGTTAGCCTGTATACATTTCTAGAAACTTAAAAAAAGTGACTTCGAAAATATGTATCTCAAATAATATTTTAGAGTTCTGGGTGAGTGCGTGCTAATTTTTAATTTTCACAGGTAGACCCTGAATGTTATGGCTAGAACTTGCTGAAAGATGGCTTAATGAAAAAGAGGTTGGAAGAAGCTAAATCTTAGTATGTTCAGGTGAAAATGGCTTCTTACAGAAAAGCTTGATAAGGCAGGGAAGCCAAGGTTGGTTGAGGTTGGCAATATGACGGAGGGTTTTCTGTTTAAGATGGAAGATCCCTGAACAAGCTCATGTGTGTATTAGCCACTTGACAAGGAGAAGTTAGTATTACATCCTAGGTAAAGGATGATTGGTAAAGAAAAGTCAAGTATAATTAGGAAGGGATGGGACTGATTCTAAGGCAAAGGTAGAAGTATATCTACAGTTGGATAAAAAGAGAGATTCCTCCTGCACTGAGCAAAGAGTATGAAGAGTGAGAAAAATTGATTTGTAAACAATTTAGTCTTGATGGCTATGTCAGCAACAGCAGGGACCACTGTGGTGGAGGTGAACTGGGGAGGAAGGATAATGGGGAGGGGCAGAATGGGAATTTTAGCATCCCTATTCATTTCTGAGAAGAAAAGAACAAAACCCTTTGGCTAGAGTTCTGAGAAGGAGGCTGGAAAAAAAAATACAAAAATTTGAAATAACTGTTTAGAAATTAAGTCATATTTTTAGATGTATTAAGTAAAGAAGATATTACCCCTAAATTTGTAGACATCACTGAGGGACTAATCAATTCTAGAGAGCATGAATTCATAGTTAATCTGTCTGCAAGGCCCATCCAGATGTGATTGGACTCTTGGCCACCCTTACCTTCCAAATGTATTTCTTTGTCCTTTCACTGTTGGAATTCTAGGACTTAGTTGTACTGAATTTCCTTGCCTTTTTCCAAATGAGCAATTTTCTCTCATACTTTCACGTTGCTCCCTCAGCTTCAGATTTTCTTTTTACCATGTTTCATGTATTTAGCTCCCATGCTTCAAGATGCTGCTCCATCTTTCATGAATTTATGGAACTTTCTGAGACTAGGGACCATATCTTGGTTCACTCATCACACAGAATGCCTGGCACAGAGTAGGTTGACTCGTCATAGGCTCATCATGCTAAATTGTTTAATGCCTTCATTAGAAAAATTTAAGCTGGTTGCCTTGGGTGTGTGGACCCGGCTAGAAAGAAGCTAGGGTCCAGTTTGACCATACCTTTCATCACTGATTGTGAGGCCTTCTCCTTGTGTGTGTATCTGAGTGTGGAAGATGCACGGGATTTCTGAAAAATCACCTAACCTCTGGAACGCTATAGATCTTATACACTTGTCAAGCTACTTATTATCAGAAAAAACATTTTTTTTCTATAATTGGTCCAAATATAATTTTATTTTCTTGTTACATTTCTTTAGGAATTCCCCATTGTTGCTTCCAGAATAAAGTCTCAACACTCTTTGTTGAGCTCCGTGGCTCTTCACTTCAACCTCTCTTTTCATCCAGAATGCTTATATTTTTCCTAAATACCCTGGTTTCCCATCACACGAAACTGACTTTTCCCTTAAAATAAAATGAAATTTCACATCTTGGCAACTTTAAGCTCTGCCTCAGCCTCTTTACTTGAGAAATCCTACTGCAAACTGCAACTCAGAATATCTTTTTAAATTTAATTTTATTTATTTATTTGACAGAGAGAGAGAGAGAGGACAAGCAGGCAGAGTAGCAGGCAGAGGGAGAGGGAGAAGCAGGCTCCCCATTGAGTAAGGAGCCTGACACGGGGCTTGATCCCAGGACTCTGGGATCATGACCTGAGCTGAAGAGAGTTGCTTAACCACCTGAGCCACCCGGGTGCCTCAACTCAGAATATCTTGCTTTCTGTGAAGCCCATAGGCCATGTCCTTCACTCTTCTGAACTCAAAGTTCACTATTCCCTTTTCAAGAATTTCTTAAGGCCTTACCTATATCAGAATCAATTACATACATGCCAGGCTTTCCCAGTACATTGTGAAATATTTGAGGGCAAAGATGTGGTATGATTTGTTTTCATTGCAGGCATTCAGTAACTGTTTTACCTGGTGAATTGTACAATCAAAGCTTTAAGGCTAGAATTTCTCCCCCCCATTTTTTTTAAGGATTTATTGTTTTTATTTTGAGAGAGAGAGAGAGAGAGAGAGAACATGAGTGAGGGGAAGGACAGAGTGAGAGAAAGAGGGAGAGAATTTCAAGCAGACTCTGTGCTGAGTGTGGAGCCCCATGTGGGGCTTGATCTCACCACACATGAGGTCATGGCCTGAGCTGAAACCAGAGTCAGTCACTCAATCATCTGAGCCACCTGGGTGCCCGAGGGCTAGAAGTTCTCTTAATAGAAATCATATTGCTTTTGACATGAGCTTCAAAGGATTATGGTTCTTAATTTCTTGATAGAACTGTGGTCCCCAGACCCAGTATCAAATCATAAACTATGTGAAAATATTTGAATTGTTAAACATAGAAATGGGTGGAGAAATAGTGATAGCTGTGATTTTATTTATCATATAGCCATATGAGTTTGGGTACTTTCCCCAATGTTCTCTAACTTACTACATCCCTTTCAAGCAAAACAGAACTGTAACCTTTGGAGTTTCTGAATTGCTTTCATTGTTCCAGTATGCAAATACTACAGCAGATTTTAAAGATCAGTTTTTATGAACTCTGGTAGCCCTAAGGGCATTTTAATATATTTTATGATAATATGAAAATGCCCTATGTCTTTTAAAGAATATTATTCAGAATCCAATGAAAGTACAATTGTCTTGTATTATTTATATATTACAACAGACTATAAATAATCCCTGCTCTTTGATTGATATGAATTGCTATAATATGAGTAACTTAAATAATTTTGTTCAATGTTCCTCAACACAAAATCTCAATCTTTTAACAAATACATATTGAGTTACTTGTAAGTAATTTTTAATGTTTAAATGCTTAGAATCCTTCAGTGAAAAAAAATAGAAGAAAATGTTCCCATTCTTATGAAGTTTCTATTTTAATGGAGAGGCATAGAGAAAACATAATAAAAATTAAATTACATAAAGTTACAAAATCACAAGTTTTATGTTTAAAAAAAAGGAAAAGCAAGATTAGAGCATCAGGAATTTAAGAGCACAGGTTTGGGTATGTTGGGAGAAAGCAGTTTGTAGTAATAAACCAGGTGGTTAGGGAAAGCCTCGGTGAAATGAAAATTTGAGCCAAGACTTAAATAAGGGATTATGACAGATGTTGGTGGTAAGCCCTATATGCATTCTTCCAAATTTAGACAATCCTTATTTAATACATGTTACATACTCTCCAGCCAAAATTACTATATTCACAGTCCATCTTCTCACAAGTATAAAAATCAGTTGTGTTATATCACTTAAAAATAGCAGAAGTCAAATTATTATCTCCAGTTCAAGACCTGTGTTTATTCTCTGTCACCCAGCCAGTGGGATCTGGCTGTGACTTTATTTAATCCCGACTTTCCAGATTAGTTCACCTACATGGTACACATGTTAAATCTTGCATTTTCTAAGAACTGAATATGTTAATTTTATTTTATTTACCTATCGAGACATAGCCATCTGAAAGAAGTAATTTCATTAAGTTTTTACTGCATTGTTCTTCCTCAAACCCTGATATATGTAACACATTATTTAATAATAATAATAATATCATCATCCTTGGATTATTGTGAAAATATAAAATATGTCCAAGTCATAGAAATTGAAACAAGAAATCACATTATTTTGCCTATTTTTCTCAGGAAGAATAAAAAATCAAAAAATGCCCTTGTGTATGCACATATGTCTTTTAAAAGTCACTTATGGCAATGGATTTTCATGTTTGTGATGTTCACACTAGGGCAAAGCTGATAGAATATGCCTTTTAATTTTGAAGTGGCCTAGATACATCAAAAATAATGATTGGCCCACCATACATTGCTCTAACCAAAATATATGTAGAGCTGATTATACACTATACCTATCGTCTAACTGACTTTTTAAGTGTATAGTGCTATTATAAAAATGTATTTGATATTGAACAAGAAATATTTTTAAGAAAGCCTGAGTATGAGTCACCACATAAAACTTTTATTCTTCCTGTATAAACTCACTATTTTCAAATTCTTAAATATCTACTGATATTATGCATGAGATTTGTATTCTAAGTATATTACTCAAAAATGTTTTCCAGTACCCAAAATTATTCTTGAATATACTGTGGACAAGGACCTAAAGATGTTAATGTAGTGACATTATTGTTTTAACTTGCTTTGGCATTAGGTAGAGCAATGTTCGAAGTTTTAATGTAGCTTTTACAAGTGTACAGCTGAAGAAAGGAAGAAACAATTACTGCTCTAGGGGATGCAAAACGCTTGATGAATTACAGGCAACACTAATGGAAATGTGGAAGAGCTACTCATTAACAGTAGACAGTAGAGATTGGCCTTTGAACAGGTAGGATAATTGTGACTACCTGCTTTACCAACTAAAGTAGATGATTTGGGGGGGAGGGTATGTAGGTGGCTCAGTTGGTTAAGTGTCTGCCTTTGACTCAGGTCATGATCTCAGGGTCCTGGGATCAAGCTCCACGTTCGGCTCTCTGCTAGATGGGGAGTCTGCTTCTCCTTCTCCCTCTGCCCCTGCCCCCCTGCCCCGGTTCTTGTTTCTGTCTTTCTCAAATATAAATAAAATCTTAAAAAAATACATTTAAAATAGATGATTTGGTACTTATTGTGTTCATATTAATTTAAAAACTCAATGATTTTAATTTTGTACACATACATATTTTATATGCATATGTATATATAGGTTTCTATAATCTTATCATTTCTTGTCATAACTTTACAGGAGTCCTAAAATATTTCACTTGAGTTATACTTAAAAGATTTTAATGAGAAATTGTTTTCCTACATGGAGCTAAGTCCATTCTTGTACTTAGCCAGGGCTATATAACTACAGTAAGAAAATTAATTATTCGTCATTTATTAGTGTTTCATTTTATTTTTAACAGGTTTGTTATTAATTATTTTGAATAGTTTAAAAATTCACCTTGAAACATGTGTCATCAATGATAGAGAATGACTTTTCCCACATAAAAGATGAAAATGTAGCTAGTGTGACAACTTTTGATGGTTTATAATTCTGGATACATCCCTAAGGGATGTATCTTTTATTTAACATCACATATAATATTTATCTTTTATATGATTCTTAGCAGAATAGTTCCCCGGATGTTGGTTAAAAACCATGGTTTTAGCAATAGACAGAATGGATTTGAATATAGCTCCACTTCTAGCTTGGTAAAATTTGGTTAGCTTGCCTAATTTCCATAACTCTTTGATTGCTCATGTGTGAAATGGAGGTAATTGGATAATAACAGTCTTGATGCTCTTGGAGGGTTAAATGTAAGCACTTACAGTTAATATGTAATAGCTATGATTCCTTCTATTACAAAATCCATGTAGGAAGATAATTTCCAGATCTGTTTCTGAACACAGGAAATTATCTTCTGATGCTATCTGTCCATGCTCCTCTGTTACTGACCTTCACCCCCTGTACCATGAATGAGAATATAGCTTCCTGATTTAGGAATACTTAATCTTGACCTTTTTGATCTTCCCTAGTATACAAAACTGAGAACCACAGCACTATCATCTCTTGCCAAGTTTCTTCTTTTCTAACCATGAATTTTATTTTGTTCTAAGTACATGAATAAATTTCTATTTGATTTGGGGGAAAAAAGAGGTGGACGTTTTATAAAAAAATAAATTACAAATGAATCCCTACTCTATGACACCATTGAATGGCTGGCTTAGTTAAAGTATAAATACTTCTATTTTACATTTTTGTTTTTACAGCTTTAAAATTAAACCCAAAACCTAAAAGTGGAAAAAAATGCATAAATGCTTCCCTGTTATACAAGTTTGTTGGAAATTTATAAAATAGAACTTATTTGTAATGATTCAAACAAGATGAAAACAATTTTGTTGCTTAGTCATAATTTTTAATAAGACAAAAATTTCATTTTGTTATTGTCTGTACTTTCATTTTTGTAGTAATCTACTCAGATATTTAATTGGGCCTTCAGGAGGGTAGACAAATCAGAAAATATATAGGGGTATATATATATAATATATATATATATATATATATATATATATATGGGGGTAGATAGGAGAGGAAAAGAACATGGTTTCCATTCAAAGTTTAACAGTATGGATGGTCATATACCTGAGTAAAAAGTACTGGAATAAAGTGTGCATGGGAGATATTTACATGCCATGAAGTCATCGCTTATTTGAAGTAAACTAATTATTTTAGAACCTGCATTGAAGTACAAACCAATAAATTGCTTTTGGATATTTTCCTTGAATAATATTTTTTTTCCCCATTAACAAATCCAGTAAGTGACATAGCATAAGGAAGCTAAGCAGAAAACTACCATATCTGAGTGAAATCTACTATGAAATTAGGGCATATGTATGGGTAATGAATTTACCCAAAATGAGTTTTGGCCATGGCTCAAAAGGCCAGGCTTATAGTTGCCAGATTGCCACCTGTGCCCTATATACCACAGGTGTTCAGGCTGCAGAGCAGCTCTTCTTCCTAATGATTTTTAGGCCAGCAGTGCTTCCACACACCCAGCATGAACTCATGCACTGAATTGGTACTCACTTCTGGACCAAACATTGACATTCACTGTGACTTTGAACATTTCTAATCTCTTTCTTTTAAAGTAACAATAATAAAAGTACAAATTCTATAACAGTCAGATCAGGTTCAGCTATTATTATTATTTTTTAAAGATTTTATTTATTTATCAGATAGAGATCGCAAGTAGGCAGAAAGGCAGGCAGAGGGGTGCGGTGGGGAAGCAGGCTCCCTGCGGGGATCATGACCTGAGCCAAAGGCAGAGGCTTAACCCACTGAGCCATCCAGGCTCAGCTAATACTGTATTACATATTTGAAAGTTGCTAAGAAAGTAGATCTTTTTTTTTTTTAAGATTTTATTTATTTGACAGATCACAAGTAGGCAGAGAGGCAGGCAGAGACAGAGGAGGAAGCAGGCTCCCTGCTGAGCAGAGAGCCCGATGCGGGACTCCCAATGCGGGATCCCAGGACCCCGAGACCATGACCTGAGCTGAAGGCAGAGGCTTTAACCCACTGAGCCATCCAGGCAACTGGATGTCCAGAGGTTACATGGCAGCTTTGTGGTCATCAGGACCCAGGTTGTTCTTTCTCTCTGTTCCATCAACCTTAGTTTATGGCTTCCATTGTCAAGATTACATTATAATCACAATTTGACTGTTGGAGCCCTACTTCCCTGACCTTATTTTGAAAGGAGGAAGGGTAAAAATGTCTCCCCTCTTTGAACCACTCCCCTTTCCTTCTTAAAAAGCTTTCCTAGAAGCCCCAGTGAAGTACTTCTGTTTATATTTTATTGCCTACTCCTGTCTATGAGGGAGACTGAAAAATATAATTTATAACTAGAAACATTTCTGACAATATCAATATAAAGTTACTTTAAGGAAGAAAAGGTGAAGGGTATTGGGTACGCAAGCTGGAGTTTCTACCATACCCTTTTATGTTTATGTTTTATGTTTATGTTTTATTTCAATTTATCCTCAGCACAGTTCTCCAAAGTAGGTATTTTATCATCTCCATTTTATGAATGAGGAAGCAGAGACTCTGAGATTGAACTAACTATTCAAATTACAGTTGATAATAGATAAAGGTAGATTCATACCTGGATCCCACCGACTTCAAAGCCATGTTCCTTGGACTCTGCCATAATGATTCTTTTTTTTTTTTTTAAAGATATTATTTATTTATTTGACAGACAGAGATCACAAGTAGGCAGAGAGGCAGGCAGAGAGAGAGGAAGGGAAGCAGGCTCCCTGCTGACCAGAGAGAGTCCAATGCAGGGCTCGATCCCAGAGTCCTGGGATCATGACCTGAGCTGAAGGCAGAGGCCCCAACCCACTGAGCCACCCAGGCGCCCTTGCCATAATGATTCTTTGATGGGAGAAGGAGGAAGCCAAAACCAAAAACCTGATAATCCCCTTCTCTCTCCCTCAACCGGACTGTGTCCATCTCCTAATTAATTGGTATATAGAAAAGAAGGAAACTGCAAAAAGAAGATGGAATAGATCATATGGCAGGGAGCCAGATGCTAAAACCAATCTCACAAACATGCCTCCCCCAGAGAATTCTTATCTCTTCACTTCAAGTCCTCCCTTAATATCCCAAATTATCTCCTTTGAACTTCCACTATGTCAGAGTTTGTGTTCCTTCCCATTCACCAGTCCTCCAGGCACTGCCAACCACTATTTTTGGTCATGGCTTGAATCAATCCTCTTTCTTCTCCAGACTCTGTCACCTTCTCACTAACCTCTTCCATGGTTGATCCTATCTTGTTCCATCATTCTGCATCCAGTGCTTTCCTATTTTCCATCTGACTGAAATATGAGAAAATGCAAATAAAGACATATATCCAGATTAATATCTAGTTTTAAACCTTGATTAGATTAGATTTGATTAGAAGAATCATTGAAATCTAAGTTGTTTAAAATCCCTCATTTTCTGACAGGAGAAAAATATAGTGTGTATATCTGTGTTGGTGCTTATGATAGATGCTGATAGCCATTGATACTAATTCCTCTTCTGCCACTACATGGCCCTAATTGTTCTTATGTCAGTCTCCTGATGGGATGAGTCAACACCAGGCTGTGTTTTGCTGCTCTATTGACATAATTTCTCTTATGTTTATTCTTTTCATACCTGGGCTCTCACATAGCTCTTACTGAATCATTAGATACTATTAAAGCAGTATAGCCCGGCTATTAAAATCTTTACTCTGCCAACTTGGAGACTTATATTCAAATATTAGAATATTAAAACCAGCAGATAGGGGTTTCCTGAATATGTAGAAAGATAACTCACAAAACCCACTTGGCAGCTATAGTACAAGATGCTATTCCCCATGCCAATTTTGTAATTTTATTTTAATCCTTCCAAAGATGGCATTTAATGCAATGTTCCTAAGTTGCAGATCTCTCTTAATTGACTTCCTTTCCTAGTTTGTTATATTGTACTGATAGAAAAAAAAAAAAAATTCAGGGCAAGATTCCTCAAGACTGAGTTAGGAAATATGTCATTATGACATTGATTAGAATCACACTCAGGTTTGAAAACTTAACCTACTTTGTCCCTGCAATTTCTTGACCTTCCCAGAAAGTTTTGTGTTCATTACAGGCATTGCCCAGGGGTTAAGGCATGATCACTGTCCTTCCTTCCCATTTGAGACTCTCAGTCCCAGAACAAACCACCAGTTCTGACATGTCCATCCTTTCTTTCTCTGAAGCCTGATAGGCCCTCATGTAAATGCAGTCACTCCCAGGTGGCTTCTTCATGCTCAGACTTGTCAGAGTTTTCAGTAGATATTAAGCTCCATCCACTTTTGGCAATTCAACATTTAACAAATATATATTAAAAGCTAGATATATGCCAAGTGATTAAAATTTAGGGAAATGTATAAATTGTTTTAAAAATTGGAATACAAAATATTAGCATATTAAAACTACAGAGTGGAAGTTTAGAGGGTCGAGAGAAACCACTCATGAGCTTTTGTATTATAATTGGGCTGCATGGAAGAGATACTAGACCTATAAGAATAATAAATATTCATTTAATAAATGAAATGAAATATTTCATTTAATAAATGAAATCCAGTAATGTGGATTTTCACTAAGAACCACATATGGAAAGGTATAAAATAGTGTGGGAAGGTGTGAACATATGGGAAGGTGTAAGCAATTTTGCGAGAATACAAATAATTAGTCATGAGCAAAGAGTACATGTACGAGTTTATTTCCACACTTTGGGAATTGATATGTGAGCTGCTTCAATCATAAGCTAGAATGATTTATTTAATCCAGGAGAGAATGCTAAATCATGGAAACTAGGGGATCGTTTGACCAGAGACATGTTTTAGAACGTTAATCTGCCATTGATTCTGCCACTGATTTTCCAAAAATATTGGATGCAAGAAATGGGAATGTAAACTGACCAGTTAAAATATATAGGGTAATTGCAAAGAAGGAAGAGGACTTTTGCTTTTTATTCTACATGTTTCTGTATTGTTTGAATTTTTATAAAGGGAATATGTTTGTGTATTTTTTTTTTTTACATTTCCAAAGTTTAGTAGAGATGAAAGAAAAGCGGATCAAACAAAAAAAATATTTCACAGTCATCTTAATGGTTTTCAGTCTAGCACGGGCTGAGTAAGGACCATAGAATTAAGTTATAAATAGTATGTCAGTAACTTTAATTTAAAAATAATGAATGGTCAGGGCGCCTGGGTGGCTCAGTGGGTTAAAGCCTCTGCCTTCGGCTCAGGTCATGATCCCAGGGTCCTGGGATCGAGCTCCACATCGGGCTCTCTGCTCAGTGGAGAGCCTGCTTCCCCCCTGCCCCCCTGCCTGCCTCTCTGCCTACTTGTGATTACTGCTTGTCAAATAAATAAATAAAATCTTTTTAAAAAAATGGAGATTGGAAAAAGGGATATGTTATAAAATGGCTTACCAAATCACAGACGTGAAAACCCCATTTATTACATAGCTAACTTTTAAAATTTATTTGAGGATTTTTACCTTATTCTTCCTCATTTTTTTTCAGGATTAGTGATTAAAAATGTGTAGCCATGCATGTGATTCATCTTCTAGCAAAGCTGCTCCTATCATGGAATGTGTTATTTATATACTGCTCTCATCACTCTTCTGTTTTTTTCTACTCTTCTTTCTACTCCCCCTAAGCTCTTAAATTACCTTATTGGGATGGGATTTTTTTTCATCTTTTTGTTTAAATTCCAGTACAGTTAACATGCAGTATAATATTAGCTTTACAATATCGTGATTCGACACTTCCATACAACACCAGCGCTCATCACGACAAGTGCATTCCTTCCTGTTTAACTCAACCCCCGCCACCTCTGCTTTGGTAGCCATCAGTTTGCTCTCTCTAGTTAAAGAGTCTGTTTCTTGATTTGCCTCTCTCCTTTTTTTTTTTTAACCCTTTGCTCATTTGTTTTGTTTCTTATGAGTGAAACCATATGATATTTGTCTTTCTCTGACTGACTTATTTTGCTTCGCCTTACACTCTCAAGGTGCGTCCATGTCATTGCATCTGGTAAGATTTCATTCTCTTTTGTGGCTGGGTTATATTCCATTGTACATATGTACCACAGCTTCTTTATCCATTCATCAGTCAGTGGATGATTGGGCTGTTCCCATAATTTGACTATTGTAAATAATGCTGCTATAAGCAGTGGAGTGCATGTATCCCTTTGTATTCATATTTTTGTATTCGTTGGGTAAATACCTAGTAGTGAAATTGCTGGATCCTAAGGTAGTTCTATTATTAAATTTTGAGGAAACTCCGTACTGCTTTCCAGAGTGGCTACACCAGTTTGCATTCCCACCAAAAGTACAAGAGGTTCCCCTTTCTCCACATCCTCACCAAAACCTGTTGTTTCTTGTGTTGTTGATTTTAGCCAATCTTATGGGTGTGATGTCATATCTTATTGTGGTTTTGATTACTTTCTGTGATGATGAGTGATGTTGAGCATCTTTTCATGTGTCTGATGGCCATCTCTGTGTCCTCTTTGGAGAAATGTCCGTTCATGTCTTCTGCCCATTTTTTAATAGGATTGTTTGTTTTGGGGGTATTGAGTTTTAAAAGTTCTTTCTATATTGTGGATACTGACCCTTTTTTGGGTATGTCATTTGCAAATATTTTCTCCCATTCAGTAGGTTCCCTTTTCATTTTGTTCATTGTTTCCTTTGCTGTGCAGAAGCTTTTTATTTTGATGTAGTCCCAATTATTTATTTTTGCTTTTGTTTCCCTTGCCTCAGGAGACATATCTAGAAAGATGTTGCTATGATTGATGTCAGATTACCTCTGTTCTCTTCTAAGATTTTTCTGGACTTAGGTCTGACATTTAGGTCTTTAATCAATTTTGAATTTATTTTTGTATATGGTATAAGAAAGTGATCCACTTTTGTTCTTTTGCATATAGCTGTCCAGTTTTCTCAACATCATTTGTTGAAGAGACTTTTTCTGATTGCATACTCTTGTCTCTTGTCAAAGGATAATTGATCATATAATTTTGGGTTTGTTTCTGAGCTTTCTATCCTGTTCCATTGATCTGTATGTCTGTTTTTGTATGAGTACCATATGGTTTTGATTACTATATCTTTGTAGTATAACTTGAAATCTGCAATTGTGATACCTCAGCTTTGTGTTTCTTTTCTAAGGTTACTTTGACTATTCAGGGTTTTTTGACATTTCATACAAATTTTTTGGTCATTTGTTCTAGTTCTTGAAAAATTCTATTGGATTTTGATAAGGATCACATTATATCTATAGATTGCTTTGGGTAGTATGGACATTTTAACAATATTTGTTCTTGTCAATCCATGGGCATGGAATGACTTTCTATTTGTTTATGTCATCTTCAGTTTCTTTCATTAATGTTGTGTAGTTTTCAGAGTGTAGCTCTTTCACCTCTTTGGTTAAGTATATTCCTATGTATTTTATTATTTTCACTAAAATTATAAATGAGCTTGCTTTCTTAATTTTTCTCTTTTTGTTGCTTCATTATTATTGTATACAAAAATCACAGATTTCTGTACATTTACTTTGTATCCTGGGACTCCGTTGGATTCATATATCAGGTCAAGTAGTTTTATGGTGAAGTCTAAATATGGTATCTTGTCATTTGCAAATAATGTAAGGTATACATCTTCCTTACTAATTTAGATGCTTTTATTGCTTTTTCTTGTGTAATTGCTGTGTGTTGGACTTCCAGTACTGTGTTGAATAAAAGTCACGAGAGCATCCTTGCCTTGTTCCAGGTCTTAGGAAGAAAGCTTTCAGTTTTTCATCATTGAGTATGATGTTACCTGTAGGTTTTTCATTTACATCCTTTATTATGTTGAGATACATTCCCTCTTAACCTACTTTGTTGAGTTTTTCGCATGAGTGAATGTTGTACTTTGTCAAATGCTTTTTCTCACCTTTTGAAATGGTTACATGGTTTTTATCCTCTCTCCTGTTAATGTGATGTATCACATTGATTGATTTGCAAATACTGAACCACCCTTGTATCCTGGTATAAATCTGACTTGATCATGGTGAATTATTTTTTTAAGGCATTGTTAGATTCAGTTTGCTAATCTTTTGTTGAGGATTTTCAAACTATGTTCATCAGAGATATTGGTCTGTTCTCTTTTTTTTTGTTGTTGTGTCTTTTATCTGGTTTTGCAATAGAGGTAAAACAAGTCTCATAGAATGAATTTGGAATATTGTCTTCCTCTTCTATTTTTTGGAATAATTTGAAAAGAATATGTATAAACTCTTTCTTTAAATGTTTGATATTCCTCTTGTGAAGCCCTCTTTATTGGGAGGGCTTTTTTTTCTTTTTTCTTTTTTACTGATTCAATTGCATTACTGGTAATTGGTCTGTTCAAATTTTCTATTTCTTCTTGATTCAATTTTGGTAGGTTATGTGTTTCTAGAAACATGTCCATTTCTTCTACTTTGTACAATTTCTTGGTATGTAATTTTTCATTGTTCTTTTATAATCCTTTGTATTTCTTTTGTGTTCATTTCTCTTCTTTCATTTCTGATTTTATTTGAGTCCCCTCTCTCTCTATGAATCTGGCTAAAGTTTCATCAATTTTGTTGATCTTTTTAAAGAACTATCTCCTGGTTTAATTGATCCATTCTATTTTTGTTTGTTTGTTTGTTTGTTTCTAGTTCATTTATTTCT
>PISX010022805.1:0-31002 GCA_004024625.1 Mellivora capensis
CACATCTTGGTGACATGCCAATAAACCGTAAGCCAGAAACACTTTGGTGATTGATCTGCATGTTATTTGGGGAGCATGCTTATTCAATTAATTCTCAAATACCCAATTACTTTTATTTTCTAGCAGGTTTTCTTAGGTTTCACCAACACGTTTGTAGTTTCTTAGAAAGCCAGTGGTGCATACAAAGCTATTGAGCCCTTCCATGACACAATTTCCAGGTTCTCGCTGTTGAATTTCTCTCTGGAGCCCTAACTGCAAACTGAAACTACCAAAGTTGTGTTTATTTCCTA
Source organism: Mellivora capensis (assembly GCA_004024625.1). Lineage (NCBI taxonomy): Eukaryota > Metazoa > Chordata > Mammalia > Carnivora > Mustelidae > Mellivora > Mellivora capensis. The sequence goes on from PISX010022805.1 coordinate 291, forward strand.
AGAAGTTTGCCTGTTTTAGCTAACAAAGGCTCTTTTTTTTGCCTTTTCTCTACACCTCAGGTTGAGGCTGCACCCTGGCAGTACAGCTGCTGGTTTTTAGCAGATTCCAACCTGGTAAAACTACTCAGCAAAAAAAAAAAAAAAAAGTCAAGGGTGAGAGAAAATGGTGTCCTTACCTGTAGCTATGGCAGAAACACCTTTTTCTGATGGAAAACACGACATTATGTTTGATGCTGATATAAATAGCCAAGTAGAGGGTAAAACCTTTATGGTAAGGAAGAGTGATAAAAAAAAAAATTGTTGCAATGTTGTTCTTGAGGAGACACGGGGAAAAATATAGTGCAAAATTGGAAGAATTGGCTTTAGGAAAGAGCATGAATATTTCATCTAACTTATATAAGGTAACGGAGAAATTAGCATACATTTGACTCTCCTGGTTAGGAGAGTAAATGTAATTTAGGGCACTGGATATTGTTTTCTGATTGTTTCAATTTTCTTGAAGAAGTAGGAAGTGAAGTCAGCAACAAAGAATAAGGATTTGGGTAAAATGTAAGGGAGTAGGAGAAGAGTCATTAAGTATAATCAAAAGCACAGAAGGAGTTATGTGAGCTATTTGTATGAGTCAATATGGTTGCGTGATTTCCTGTAGCACACTGGGCTGTGTAAATTCAAATGGTGACATGAGGGACTAGCCGGTCTTAATCAGAAATCCTTTATAACAGATGACAAGGAAATGTTGAATGAATAGGAGGTTTCATGACTTTCTCTACGATCAAACAGCTGAAAATTAAACCTGGTTTTAAGCAAGGTATATCAGACTTCAAAGTCTCTACTCTTTCTGCTAAACTTTGCCATTTTATATCTGGAAAGGCAGATCCTTGATAATGTAGAGTTCCAGATAATAGGAAATTCTGATTGTTAGGATAATCTGGAAGTCCATCTGGAAGAGGTTAGGCTACAAGCAGTATCAGTTTCTATAGATATGAATGAGGCAAATCATAATGTCCTCAAAGGAGTTAAGTCACCAGTTAAAAGACTCAGAAAGTTGGCAACAAGCACTTTGTGTGTGTGTATTTCTGTTTATAAAAGTACTTGTAAGAGATTGGAAAGCAATAGCACTCTCACAAACTTGAAAAACCTTAAGGGCAAAGACTTACTTTGTCTTTTAACTCCTTATCCTTAATGGTTTAGGATGCTTAAAAAGAATAAAAACTCATCTATAGAAACTATACATACACACATATCACATGTAGGATCATATAAAACATAAATATAGGGACAGTCATAGGTTTCTAAACATAGTCACAAACTCTTATGTAATAATATACAGAAACACTTATCATAAAGCTCTGGTTCTTAATGTTTTTTTTTTTTTTAAGATTTTATTTATTTATTTGACAGAGAGAGAGATCACAAGTAGGCAGAGAGACAGCCAGAGAGGCGGGGGGGATAGCAGGCTCCCCGCGGAGCAGAGAGCCCATTGCAGTGCTCAATCCCAGGACCCTGGGATCATGACCTGAGCTGAAGGCAGAGGCTTAACCCACTGAGCCACCCAGGCGCCCCAAGGTTCTTAAAGTTTTTTGAATAGGTGGTCTCCTATAGGTTGTAAAACACATTGGGAAAAAAATGGGTTTAGAAATAAAAAATACAATAAAATAAAAAATACAATAAAACAAACTCCTGCAATACATTCTCTAATGTGCCTGGGAAAAAAGTATCATCATAAGAATTGTTTATATCTGGCTTTTGTTTTCTGCTGTTATATGTAAATATGCCTATGAAGGAAAATAAATGAGATCAAAAGGGGCATGAAGAGATGATGGATAGAGTCTGTGGATAATTTAAGGACTCAACACACAAAAGCACACATTGATGGAATAAATAGCTGTTTCTATAATTTTGAGAATTACCCAATGATGAAAAAGTATCATTACAGAAAAATTCATGAAAACAAATGAAAGAAATTATATTTAATAAATTTAAATAACAGCTCAGGAAATAGAAGAGTAGAAAAAATTCAGAGAACTTTGTTCTCTATGTTTCTGATGGAGAGTCAGGCAACCCTTCTCTCCATTCCAGAACAACAGTAGACTCCAGCCCTATTTCAGGGTAAATCACAACACTATGTCATCATTGAAACTGAGACTGGTTTTGGAGTTAGAAGACCTGGATCAACATCCGGCTGGAATCCTAGAACTTATTTAGTGGTTCAACATGAGACAAATCGGTTTTTCTATATTTATATTTATTTACATATTTAATATGTATTTATTACATATATAAGTATTTTTTATATAATATGTGTGCATGTGTGTGTAAGAGAGAAGAAGTTTCTTCTTCAAACTTGGCTGACAGAGTGCAAATAAAATGAAAAAAAATTTTGAGATTTGTTGGCAAAAGAAAGGACAGTTTGACAGATGAAGGAAGGGTTTGGACTCCTTAAGGAAATCATGACAGAATAGCCCAGAGGCTAACAACACCCCTGAGGGATGTTTTCAGAGGTGTCATGAAATTGTTATAGAGTTGTGATAGTTTCAGACACCCCCAGAGGTTTGAGAAGTCTTCATAAGTGCTCTGTTTGCTAACCTCAGGAAAGGAAGGAAGCCAGATTAATTCTGAACTGAAGCACAGAGGTTGATACAGGTAATAAATTAATCTTAAAATATTTTTACATGCCTTCTACATGGCAAGCACTGTGTGGAATTATTTATGTACATTATTTCATTAGATCATCATAGAAATTCTAGTGAGGGAAATGATAAGAGCAGATAACAAGAGTCTAGGTAAGAAAAAGTGGAAAAAATAAGTATACATGTTGTTATTAGGGACAGAAGAAGACATATACCGTAGGGGAGAACCTAGTGCATGGAAAGAATGAAAAGAAGATCAGATGGAAGTACAGGAACTAGGGGCTAGAAAAAGAGGGTGCTGAATGTTAGAGACAATGAAAAAGAGAAAGGAGAGTAGAGATAGGAATGAGGAAAAAAGAACATGAGGTAAAACACATTTGGATAAAGAAAAACAGTCAAAAGCACTGGAAACAAGAATCTGGAAAACAAGAATCATTATTTCCGTAGAACAACTGTTCTTCCACAGGCCCTGGGGACTTTAAGAATATCAAAGACTTTTCAAGTCTTTCCCAGAAACACATCCATGTGGAATGAGTGAATTGATTCTTCCCAAGTGAAAACCATCAGAATTGCCTGAGATGAGGGATCAGCAGACCCAAACATGTGAAGGACTCTCCCTTAACACGGAAAGAATTTAAAAAGGCCCTTCCTCAAGGAGCAGCTAAGGGGTTAGACAGACGATGCAAAGTGCTTTGTTTAGATCTGAGCATTCTAATATATTGTGAGAGAGACCTGGAGTTTGTTTGCAGCACATAACACAACCTTTGTAAGTGAACCACACTCTCTCTCAAGGATTCCTCGATGTCCAAGAGATCAGAATCTGAAAAAAAAAAAACAAAACAAAAAAACAAAAAAAAAAAAACAAACTTTTTCATAGTGCTGTCTCCCAAACAACAATTCCTCAACTCACAGCAACACAGGAGGAAGGAGCAGAGAAGCCTACCTGGTCATGTGCATATGGCAAGTTCTTGAGATTTTTCTTTCTCCTTTCCCATAAGAGGCACCTAGGAGAGAACAAAGTCACCATGATATCTTTCAAAGGTTCCTCATTTAAGGTTGTTTTTTTCAAATCTGTGCTATTTTAGAAAAAGATTTTTCTCTTGGTTAATGATCCCCAACCCACATGCAAAAGATCAGGGAGGAGTTTGAGAATTTGTAAGACTTCTGAAAAAAAAAATGATATTCAATCACCCGCATTAATTTATTTTTTCATTCCTTCATTTAACACATTAACACAACAACACATATTATTTTTTCCTTCATTAAAGCAGACACTAATCTATGCCTAATATGTGGTCTATTAAGTGATGAGCGCACAACTATTTCTTTCTTTCGGGGAGTTTAACTTCTAGCAGGCAAGGGGGGTATTAAACAAATACTCATGCAATGTTTAACTATTTCTACTTAGGAGAAGGAAAAGCCCAGAATGTGAAAACAGCATAGTTATGACTTAAGGACTCTTAACTCACTCTGAGAACTTGGAAAAGTGTTACTTGGGAAGGACAGAAAGGCTTTGATAGGCAAAGAGGATCTTTTTGAGAGGTGAAGAAAGGTGTAAAAAACATATGTGGAAATCCTGTATCAAAAAGTATCTCAGTGGGATCCCGTCACTTAAACACTGCAAGTCTGGCTGAACTGAAGAGACCAAAAGGGAGAGATAGGATGTGAGTTGGTGCGGGAGCAGTAGATAGGAGTAGGAGCTGAATTGTGCTATTATCTTGAGGGCTAAGGTAAGTATTTGAGACTGTTCTAGATACAATTTAAGCCCTTAAAGGATCTTTTGCTTGTGATGAATAAATCATACTCCAAATCCAAAAAGTTTATTCAGGCTTCAGAATGAAGAATTACTGGCATGGGCATTACAAGATGGAGGATAATCAGGGAGCCTGGGAGAAATGGGGTATACTATGTATTGACTGTACAAAAGACAGAGAGGGGATACTTATTTCATATGTTTTGGAGGCTAGTGTGAAATTGGTTAAATGTTCGTTTGATGAAGGAAGAGTTTTCAAGAATGACCTCAAGTTTCTGGTACATTAGGTGATTCTCAAGTTAAAAATCCTGTAAGTAGCTGTTCTCATATCCTATGTGTGGTTCTTTCTGGGCCACCTTTATTACAGGTTCCTTGCTACTTTAAAATGGGGTTATGCAGTGAATCTGGGAACACTGAAAAAATAAAATTTAAAAAAATTTTAAAAAATAAAATGAGGTTATGGAAAATTATAAATTTAAAATTTGTGAAGATTAAATATTAATTTGAAGAGTTTTATCACTAATGTGTTATGTACAAATGTTGGCCATTATGAATACAGTGACATAGATGCACAGGCATGTGGAAAAATACACACACATATATGTGAGCATATAAGACTATAGGTATGTGTACACACACACACACAGATTTGTATGAATATGGGCTTGTGATGGCAGTGGAATTGTGTGTAGGTATTTGTGTGGTAGTAGTGGTGTGAGTTTAATGGGTTTTTTGATTATTCAGCAAACTGCTTTACACTATTAAGCCCTTGGGTGCTGCTGCTTCATCTCATGTGATTATCTAGGAAGCAAAGGGACAATGTGATACAAAAACCTCCTAGACTCTGTTTTCAACATAACTGCCCCCTCTGCTGTTTCTCTCCTATATTCATAAAACTATTTACCTATCTTCTATGAATATATATTTTCAATTTAGGAGCTACAAGCCAAGTGGGAGAGTCCAGCCTCCCCCAACAGTGACAACATGACGATGAACTCAAACGCATCACAGGCCAACCACCACAGTTTCATTTTAACAGGTATCCCTGGGATGCCAGATAAAAACGCATGGATGGCCTTTCCCCTGGGATTTCTCTACACACTAACTCTCCTGGGAAATGGTACCATCTTGGTTGTCATCAAGGTAGATGAGAGTCTCCATGAGCCTATGTACTTCTTCCTCTCCATCTTGGCTCTCACTGATGTTAGTCTCTCCATGTCCACCTTGCCCTCCATGCTCAGCATCTTCTGGTTTAATGCCCCTGAGATTCCCTTTGATGCGTGCATTACACAGATGTTTTTCATCCATGGATTTGGAGTGGTAGAATCAGGAGTTTTAGTGTCCATGGCCTTTGACAGATTTGTGGCCATCCGAGACCCATTACGCTATGCTTCTGTCCTCACCCATGGCATCATTGGAAAGATTGGAATAGCTGTTCTCATCCGGGCAGTCTGTGTGGTCTTCCCTGTTCCCTTCCTTATAAAGCGGCTACCTTTTTGCCATTCCAATGTCTTGTCTCATTCATACTGTCTCCACCAAGATGCAATGCGGCTAGCCTGTGCCAGCACCCGCATCAATAGTCTCTATGGACTCATCATAGTCATCTTCACATTGGGGCTGGATGCCCTCATCATTCTCTTTTCTTATGTGCTCATCCTGAAGACTGTGCTGGGCATTGCCTCCAGAGATGAAAGGCTCAAAGCTCTCAACACCTGCCTCTCTCACATCTGTGCTGTGCTCCTCTTCTATATTCCTCTCATTGGTGTCACCATGATCCACAGATTTGGAAAGCATCTGTCACCAGTAGTACACACACTCATGGCCAATATCTATCTGTTACTCCCCCCTGTACTCAATCCCATTGTCTATAGTGTGAAGACCAAGCAGATACGAAGGCGGATCATAAACATGTTCCAGAGGAAAATGAACAGGACCTAGGAAAATGGAGTCAAGTATAAGGTGCAGCAGTTTCAGCAGTTTCAATGCAGCCAAATTATGTACATCTAGTAAAATGCAAGGGTGGGCAGGGCTTGTGGGTGACGATACAACACTGGTCATTCTTGTCCTGTATATACTCCATTTTGAAATGTACACATTTTGGTATCTGGTATCACATACAAAATCTAATTTAATTAAACTATAATTTTCTTCTTTGAAACTAGAGATGAACATCAGTAATGATAAATTATCACCTGCTTATCTAGATAACACTTATGGGTATTTACCCATAAACATGAACTAATATTCTCTCTTTAATTATCAGTTAAATAATAATTACATAAAGAAGGATTCTGGAAGCCCAATAGCACTACTGAAGGGTTGGGTCTCTGAGATATTGTTTTGTTTTGTTTTTTCTTTAAAATAGAGCAAAGGAATTAGAAAATCAAATAACATTATGTTTTGGTATTTATGGAGTAAAGAGTACCAACAACAAAATTAAAACAGACACATCTGTGGTTACTTAATTTACACCTTTTCTTTTAAGGGATATCCCTTCTTTGCAGATTTGTAGTAGTCCTAGTTTTCTGCCACATGCTTAGTACATGCTTAGTAGAATGAAGGTTGTTCTGTCTTTACTCTTTTGACCCAGTATGATTAAAGTGCATTTTACTGTGTACTAGAGGATCCAACAAAACTTGACCAAGTAAAATTACTCCTGGGCATTTTATGAGGACAAGTGAAAACTTTCAGCACTGGGAAGAAGTTTAAGAAAGCAGTGAGGGTGGTGGGTAGGGAGATGGGGTAACTGGATGATGGACATTAAGGAGGGTACTGGATGTAATGAACACTGGGTGTTTTATGCTACTGATGAATATGTAAATGTTACCCCTGAAAGTAATAGTATACTCTATGTTAACTAAATTGAATTTAAATAAAAAATTTTTAAAAAAGAAATCAGTGAACACATGTGTTGAGAATGAGTATGTCAAATACAATGTGTCTTTGGATTGATGCTGGTGCCTGTTTTAAGTATTTTATTAATCATTAAACAATGAATTTGCTGGGAGGATTACTTGTTCCTTCAATGAATATGCATTTAACCCTAATGAAATGCCAGTCATGATGCTAGGCCTGGAAATACAGAGAAAAATGTACCAATTTACTGCGTAATCCTTGGCACAGTTCTCTGAAAAGAAATACATATACAAGTCAAGTAGGTATTACACTTCAATATCACATTTATTAATAGTAAAGGATAATGCTATCTGCCTTTAAAAACCTTTTTTTAAAAAGATTTTATTTATTAAGAGACCAAGAGCAAGCAAGGGGATGGGGCAGAAGGAAAGAGAGAGAGAAAGAATCCCAAGCAAGACTCCACACTGAGGAGCCCCACACAAGGCTCAAGCTCTCAGCACTGAGATCATGACCTGAGCCGAAATCAAGAGCTGGACGCTGAGCTAAATGAGCTACTTGGGTGCCCCTGCCTTTATATATCTTAATATCCTTGCAACAATCTTTGTGAGTAGGTGTTAGCAACATTTTACACATGGGGAAATAAGATTTAGAGTAGTTAAGTAACTTGCTCAAGTTAAACAGTTTCTAAGTGTCAGAACTACATTTAAGTTTGGATCTGTTGATTCTAAAGCCTGTAAAGTGAAACTTAATCCATGTCTCAGGGTTTCCTAGGCTTGCAAGCAAATTCCACGAGGAGGGAATGAAACAGTGATTCTAAGACACAGGTGCATGAGAGATAAACTAGTAATCAGTATTGTCAAAACCTTATGGAAGTTCATCTTGCCAAGATGGAAGTAAACAATGGGGATTACTTGAAAATGGTTGGTTGGTATAGAATGCAAATATCAACCAAGGCCTCAATATCAATACTATCTAAATGGAAAACATAAATCTCATAAATCAGTTAGCCTACAAGGAGAAAAAATATATATAACTTTGATTTGTATTTAAATTTATCTCAGTCTTCAAAAATGTTTATTTCTTTAATGTGTTACCATATATAATTATTCAATAAATAAATATAAAATATAAATATATTAGGGAGTATCCTTTTTTCTTTTCCTTATACAGATACACAACCAAAAACTTGAAAACTACCACTCTAGACTAAGGATACAAGAGAACCACCATGAGAGGTCTTTACAAAGTTCACATACTGTGATAAAAGAGGGAATTAGCTGAAAGTGCCCTTTGAATACCATTAGTCTTTGATTCTCTGGTTGGGCCATGAATTTGGCAAGATCAAAAGTCTAAATTCTTTACTGGCAATCGACTTACATACTCCACATATTCACTGTGCAATCCCACCTCTGGCTCCTACGGTCCGGCTTTTGTGCCCATTAATATATGAAAGGTATGTTTTCCATGGCTCCGATCTTTTTCTAATAAATCAAGCATTTTCCACCTCAATCTTCCCTCAGTTTAAATTATTTGAGCAAATTACAAATATTTACCGTCCCCTGCTTTTTAATCTCTTCGCTGATTTCATGACATCTCACATCTCCTACTGCTACCTCCTGTTTCTTCACCTGCTTTCACTTCTTCATCTCCCACAGGATGTGGGTATTTCTCAGTTTCCCCCATATCACTCTACTACCTCAGTAAATCTCTTCTGCTAAGATGACATTCATGCTAATGGCTTTAAAATACAACCCAATGGATCTCTCTCTCCCTCTTCTCTCCCTCGTGATCTAATTGTTCATTCTTAATTGCCCTTGCATAATCTCTATGTGGAGTCCTTTTTTAAAGATTTATTTATTTATTTGAGAGCGAGCAAGAGAGAGAGAGAGAGCGCACATAGAGGGGGAGGGGCAGAAGGAGAAAGAGATCTCAAGCAGAACATGGAGCTCAGTGTAGGGCTCCATCTCACAACCCTGAGATCATGACCTGACCTGAAATCAAGAGTTGGATGCTTAACCAACTGAACCATCCAGGTGTCCCTACTCTTGTGGAGTTTTTTTTATACACCTCAATTACTGTAGAATCTTTAACTCTTGCTCTTTCCCACAGTAATCACGTTCTAGTTCTTTCTTTAAAGGTATAAACATGCTCCATTTATACTACATTCAAAAAATACTGACACATATTCAGAAACTCAGTCCTTGATTCTTTCTTTGATTTGCGTGTGTCATCAACGCCCACAATAATCAATCTGGTTTGGTCCTCTTGCAAAAGTAGGATGCAGTTTTTTGGTCAAATTATGGAGCAGAATGAGAGGAGAAACTTTCTAAGGAGGAAGAAAACAACACAGGAGACAATATGTCAAACTACATGTTTAACTACATCTTAAAATAAGCTGTCATAGAAAAATTTAATTTGAATTGTTATGTAGCTGTATGTCTAATTCAAACACATAGGATAGATATTCTACTTAAGAATAAAAGATGAATCTTATTTTTTTCTACTCAATCAGTATTTTGCAAATTGTATGTGGTAAATTAATTTTGAGCTTTTTTTCCTTAATTCACTTCAAACCAGCCCATTCTCTCCCTGCCCCTCCAACTGGACCTGCTCTTCCTTCCCTCATCACACCAGAAGCCACAATCACACTCCAAGTACACCCTGTTTGCCCTCCTGGGAAACCCCACATTCTACCCATTCAGACCAGGAAAAAGAAATTGCACCCATACAATTTTATTGTATTGTATACAAAACCATGTGCTTTGGTGGCACTGCAAAGTCCAATTGTTACAAAATTTTTCAAATTTTCTCCCTTTCCTTACTTGCTTCATCACAGACAGGTAACAGACAGGGCATGACACTTTCCCTCAAAGGGATGCTGTAATACCAAATAAAATAACATGTAAAAGGCTCTGGCACTGTGTCTTTTTGCTTAGTGGGCAGTCTACAAATACAAGTTCTCTTATTCCCTTATCTTCAATATTCTAGACACTCCTTATAATTGCACAGAACCTCATGTTTACCAATAGTTGTACTCATATGATTAAACTTAATTTCATAACAACACTGGATTCCCTGGTAAGAGAATACCTAGTGTCACACACAGAAAAGCTAAACTTTACCCTTAATCTTTTGATCTCAAATTATACAACATAGTTGGCCCCTGCTCCATTGTACAAATTTATATTCGTAATCCTAAAATGTGATCATTTGTCTGATTCATGTTTTAATAATGTATATCCCCAGGTGTTCTCTTATTGTTTGAGTATGGTTCATTTCTCCCCTTTTAAGCGAATGGAGGTCATTCCTAATTCTTGAATGAGAATGTTAAATTAATTGGTGAGCTTTAATTTAAAAGGCATTGAACTCATGGCCTATTTGTGCTCAGGAGAGTTATTTAAAAATTGAATTAACAATATTCCCTGCCTTCAGCCGTTATATGCCCAAAATGCAGGGCTATAGGACAGTACACTGAACAGTTCCTATAAATGTCACTCTTCCTATACTAAGCAAAGAACAATTTGGCACAGGAAAAGGAAAGCATGCTCTGAGAGCAGGGAAATCTCTCTCTCTTTTTTTAATATTTTATTTATTTATTTGACAGAGAGAGAGATCACAAGTAGGCAGATAGAGGCGGGGGAAGCAGGCTCCCCGCTGAGCAGAAAGCCTGACGCGGGGCTCGATCTCAGGACTCTGAGATCACGACCTGAGCTGAAGGCAGAGGCTCAACCCACTGAGCCACCCAGGCACCCCAGCAAAGAAACCTCTTTTTGTCCAATTCAAATCACACAGAAAACATGAAAAATATAAACCTTTATTTCTCATAGTCATAATTGAACCTTTACAGAATAGATTCCTTCTCTCTCAAACTGCCAGACCTTAACCCTCTGCAGTAATCTTGGTTTGAACAAATATTTGGATGATTTTCTTTCGTATCTCCTTGGTCTTCACAGTATAGACTATAGGGTTCAGCACAGGGGGTACAAGAAGGTAGGCATTAGCCATGAGGGCATGAGTCAGTGGTGAAAGGTGCTTTCCAAAACGATGAATGACAGACACCCCAATAAGTGGAACATAGAAGATGAGTACAGCACAGATGTGTGAAACACAAGTGTTGAGTGCCTTCAGCCGGCCCTCCCCTGAGGCAATGGCCATTACTGTTCGGAGTATGAACACATAGGAGAGGAGGATGGAGAGGGAGTCAGAACCCTTGGTGAAGATGACAGCAATGAGGCCATAGAGACTGTTGACCTGGGTGCTGGCACAGGCAAGGCGCATGACGTCTTGGTGGAGGCAGAAGGAGTGGGAGAGAATATTGGAGTGGTAGAAGGGAAGTCGTTTGATGAGGAAAGGCACAGGAAAGACCACACACACTGCCCTTGTCAAGATGACTGCCCCTGTTCTGCAGACCACACCATTGGTTAGGATGGTACCATATCTGAGCGGGTTCCAGATGGCTACCACCCGATCAAGGGCCATGGCCACAAGCACGCCAGATTCAATGGCGGAGAAGGTGTGAATGAAATACATCTGAACAAGGCAGGCATCAAAGGCAATGGACTTATGGTTAAACCAGAATATGCCTAGCATAGTGGGCAAAGTACAAAGGGCAAGCCCCATGTCTGCCAATGCCAGCATGCACAGAAAATAGTACATGGGGATATGCAGGGATGATTCAGACTTGATGGTAGAGATGATGACACCATTGCCAAAGAGAGCAATGACATATATAGCACCCAATGGGAATGCCATCCAGTAATACTTTTGTTCAAGCCCTGGAATTCCAGTTAAGACAAAGTGAGGGTGTTGGAAGTAAGAGTGGTTATTATCTGCCATGAAGCCAGTGTGACACAGGCATGAGGAGGGCGCTTGTGGGATCCTAATGGGTGACTTCCTAAAAATACAGTGATATAGCAATATGTTAGAATCTGACTCCTGGGAGTGAAACAATTTTATTTTCACATAGGCGGAGGGTATAAGAGAGGACTGAATCCCAAAATTACTATTCCACGGTGTATCCTGTTGATGAAGATTCTACTGGCTGAGGGGAAAAAGACTCACCCAACTACAAATAAGTCACATTCACATTTACTTTTGCATCTCTTAGAATTTTTGAGTAATTTGCCTTCTGCTCCTCAATTCTTGAATATTTTACCTCCAGGCTGTTTATATCTCTGGCTGACCCATGCTCATGATGAATCAAAAATCACATTGTAACTGCTTTTGAAGTCTCCTACAAGATCCTCTTTGAAAGATTTCTGATCCATATTTCCCCAGCCTTAGCCTGGACATTTTCTCTCTTTCTATCAAACATCCATTTCTTCACACTGCTCTTATGATAAAGGGCTAGCTGTTGGCTCAAATATCTGGCCTATTAGATTGCCAGTATACATTTCTTTCCAAAAACTATTATTTTAGTTTTTGTCTGTTTTTGTGATTTTTCAGAAATAAAATGTTATATTTCTTAAATAACTGGAATAAAAAGTGGAAAGGAGAGAAATGTTTAAGAGGTAGACAAATAGAGGGGAAAATAAAATAAGGTAGAGGGAGGGAAGGAGAGAAGAGAAAAAGAATAAATAGAGAAAACAGAGATCCAAAGAGCATCAGAAGTAAAAGTTTATCTATTTCACATTTTACTAATAAAAAACTGAAGCCTAGATAAAGAAACAACTTACCCTCAGTCGAATACCTAGTTAGTAGCAAAGCGTATAAGAGAGAGGGAAAGGCACAGCCTTGTTGAGGAATATTACAGTTAAGTGCCATGGGAGTTTGAGGGTTCAAGTAGGGAAGACCAAGTCAAAGTTAGATTTCTTGGCCAAGGTGCTTACTCCCTAATATTGGTCCTTAGATTTTGTTCTTTATCTATGTTGCCCAGGATCTAGAAAATAGGAGGAGTTCAAGCTTTTCCCCTAAAGATTAGACTTTTAGATCCCAAGTTCTTCCTTTGAAAGTTAATCTAGCCCTGACCCTCCACTGTTCATACTGCCACATATATGGGAAAACAGACTAAGTGTTCTGTATCTGCCCCCAGGCTACCATAAGCTAATGGCCTTGTTATAGATCCTAAATTGTAGGAGCAGGTGAACAATAAAATAAAACTAAAAAATTCTCTCTTATGTGAGTAATAGCAAACAAACAAAAAAACACACTTCCACCGGTCTAGGGAAACTTCCAAGTTATCTAGGCAATGTAGGATATTTGTAGATGATAGAATAAGATTACGACTGGCCTTCAAAGGAAAGGCTGACTCTTCATTATACCAGGATGAATGATAGCTACAGAGAATCTGAGGAAACAGGGAAACAGAGAAAACCTCCTGATGTAGAGATTAATTATAAGCACACCTCACCTGACAGTAGAGCCACAAACTCTCTTATCAAGGGGGAATTCCCAAACTGCAATCATTCTAGGGTTCTAAATGGAAGTAATTTTAAAAGTCCAGTGTCTAACCAATATAGAAACAGTTATCCAGTATTCTACAGGTGACACATATCTTCTGCCTACATTACTTCCATTGACTGGGAGTTCCCTACACTTTAAGGCAAGGCATTTATCAGAGAATCAGCTATCTATCCACCTCGTAGAAAAAGGTGACCTATTAAAATGACGTCAAAGAAGTTATCTTCACATCTTTCCCTTAAAGGTGTGAATGAGAAAGAGGGACAGAACATAGGTTATGGGGTACTTGGGTTGGAGAAAAGAGGACAAAGGAAAGATAAAGGGACAGGAGAGAAGAGGTTGGGAAACAATTAGAAACTTCAGTGATGGTATCTTAAAATAGTCTGTTGATAGGCCAACGTTATCCTCTGATTTTCCTCTAAAACTTACCTAGTTGATGAGAGTATCCCTAACTGGAAGAGGATCTTGAGCAGCCTAAGACTCGCCTGGCAAAACCGTTGCCACTACCCACAAGAGGACTTTTATTTCTTGCACTGCTCCAAAAGTCCTCCTCCTACTACACCATGGAGAGTTTCATGGGTCAATGAGCAGGGTTATTCCCTGGAGCTTCTGAGATTGAGGAGGTCTCCCCAGGGCTATAAAATTACCTCCTAGATATTCATGTCTGGGATATGAGATAGTATTGAGGAGGCTAGTAGAAAAAGGTGTTTGTTTTTGTGTATGTGTGTGGAGGGGTTCAGTTTCAGAGGCTGCTTATTGCTCAGTCATGGTTTCTCAAGGCCATCTTAGCCACCTCGCTCTTTCTACACTCTAAAATGATGATAGTTGCCTTTATTTTTCTCAAACATAGCAAAAATAACAAACAAAAATATATCTAAGAAAAGCGACTCCAAGATTTTCCCATTCTATTTTCCCATGAAATCTACAGTCAAAATGAGTAGTGAATGAATTTTTCCTGATGTTTTATCCACATTTTTCAGTTTTCAATATCAACCCAATAAGTCTAGCTATGCACTGTGCAAAACCTGACTAGATAAGGAAGAAATGCTCATATAGAAAGAGCTTCATAGACTAAGCTTTCTTAATCAATTGCCATTATCTATACAATAGTCCCACAGTAATTTAACATTAATACAGATTACTCTTCAATACCACAGACTCTCAAAGTGTTCAGTTCCTTAATAAAATAAAATTTATTTCTACATAATAAGATCATTCTTTTAATACTGTTTGGAGTAATTAAGCTGTGGAATTGCTCTACTTGAAATAATTTAACCTCTATATTCCACTGCTCATTACAAAGGTGACATTTTGCAACTTAATCCACTCTTACTCCTATTTTTCATCTATACTGACAAATAGGAGTTTTGTATAGTTGAATCACTACAATTTTATTCCAATCTCTCAACCAAAATGTTTTAAGAGAATCCCAACCAGGCTCTACTCTCAGTGCGGAGCCCTACACAGGGCTCAATCTCATGACCTAAGCCAAGATCAAGTCAGACACTTAACCAACTGAGCCATCCAGGCATCCCTGGACTCTGATTTCTTTTCACTTTCTGTCTATTCATCAGAACAAATATAAAACTAAACAATTACTATCTCTCCTTTTAAATTTCAACCTCGTCAAAGATGAAAATGGATAGAGGACACTGACTATGCAATAGGTCAGACTATTGGTCTTATAGATTTAGAGAATCTATCTTCCATTAATTATTTTAATTCTCTTTAATTGGATACTAAACCATTCCTATCAAAAGCAGTTTCAAATATTCACATTTCCAACCCCCCCGACTCTCTCTCAGCACATTCTATAGCAAAACCATTCCCCTAGTCATTCAAAAGAATTGTGATGATTTGATCTAGTCTTTCTCAGTACCTTACCTCTCTTAGCTACTTCTTGAAATATATCCACACCCATCCTTTCCTTCCCAGAGTTCAAGTAAATTGCCTCTTTCCAGGTTCAATATTAACCCTACTCCAGTCCTAGAGTCTTTGACTCCACTTCCTACTTTAATTCTTGCTTTTCTCATTCAATTGTATGTATAAGCAGATTCCTTCCAAATCTATATCTCCAATCCTCATCTTTGTGTTGAGTTTCAGACACTTACATGTATCTGTCTGGTGGTCATTATCTTTACCTCTACATCACTCATATTCATCAAAATGAACAAATCCAAAACTATTTTTTTATTATGTTATGTTAGTCACCATACAGTACATCATTAATTTCTGAAGTTGTGTCCCATGGTTCATTGTTTGTATATAACACCCAGTGCTCCATGAAATATGCACGTTCCTTACTACTCAACACCATGCTAACTGACCCCCCACCCAAACCTTCAGTTTGTTTCCCAGAGTCCATAATCTCTCATGGTTTGTCTCCCCCTCTGATTTTCCCCTCTTCATTTTTTCCCTTCCTTCTCCTAATGTCTTCCATGTTATTCCTTATGTTCCACAAATAAGTGAAACCATATGATAATTGATTTTCTCTTCTTGACTTATTTCACTTAGCATAATCCCCTCCAGTTCCGTCCATGCTGATGCAAAAGTTGAGTATTCATCCTTTCTGATGTCTGGGTAATATTCCAACTTTCTCTCTTCACAGATGACACAATACTTTATGAGGAAAACCCAAAGACTCCACCCCTAAATTATTAGAACTCATATAGCAATTCAGTAATGTGGCAGGATATAAAATCAATGCACAGAAATCAGTTGCTTTCCTATACATAACATGTAACTGTGGAAATCCATAATTTTAAAAAGCAACTTTATGCTTTCTCCTCCATACTTTAACTGGCTATTTCTTTACCTTTTTTTTTTAAAGATTTTATTGATTTATTTGACATAGAGAGAGAGAGAGCACCAGCAGGGGGAGAGGAAAAGGGAGAAGCAGTTTCCCCACTGAGCAGGGAGCCCGATGTGGGGCTCAATCCCAGAACCCTGGGATTATGACCTGAGCTGAAGGCAAACACTCAACCAACTGAACCACTTAGGAGCCACTATTTCTTTACTTTTTTATCTCAGTTGATAGTTCAATCCATCTAGTCACGTAAATACAAAACTATAAGTCATCCAATAAATAGTGAATCCTGAAACTTACATACTATATATAAATATAATATATTAAATATCTTAAATGTTTCTAGTATTGTTCCTTTCTTTCTATATCAAACAATGTTTTACAATTCCACACCCTCTATTTCTCCCATATGGACTTCTTCAGTTATATTGTTTTTTTTATTCACATAAAAATAAATTGCTTTGCTTATTTTTGTTTTTCCCTGTTCCTTCTTTCTTTTAGTTATGTGTGAGGAAATGAGGTTTCTCTTATTGTCAATTTCTTTAGAAAATATTATTTTAATAATATTTGGCACTAACCAAATTCGAACTGGACAGATGTCTTATTACATGTAGTTAAATTATTTCATTGCCACGTAAATTTGATTTTTAATGAAAGTCTTATGAAAAAATAATGAGAAGCTGAAAATGCATTTACAAATAATTTGTAAGTCTATGTATCTTGTTTTTCCTTAAGCAGTTTTCATAATATCAAGATAATTTTTAACATTCATGCAAGTCTAAATTTTCTCCAAAACATATTCTTTCTTACTGACTAATTCTTAATACATTTCTGAAGCATTTAAAAAACTGAATTACTATAATTTGTCAAAAGCAAATGCTTCAGTTCATGATCCATGGCTATCTACTGTATGGCAAAGGTGATCAAAACATTATTTGTTATGGGGGTACCTGGGTGGCTCAGTGGGTTAAGCCTCTGACTTTGGCTCAGGTCATGATCCCAGTGTCTTGGGATTGAGCCCCACGTCAGGCTCTCTGCTCAGTGGGGAGCCTGCTTTCCTACCCCCCTGCCGCCTACCTCTCTGCCTACTTGTGATCTCTCTCTCTCTCTGTCAAATAAATAAATAAAATCTTTTTAAAAAACATATTTGTTGTATTTAAAAAATGGAAGTTTAGAAGGACAGAAGAAAAGAAGAAAGGAAAAAAAAAACAGGAAACCAAGGGAAGATAATATAATGAGAAAGTGGGAGAGGAAGAGGGAGGACATAAAAAAGATGGATGAGCCTTGAAAGGTAAATTTTAAAGAAACTGACAACTGCTCTTATGAGAGTTTCCATTTTCCAATGGTTTTAAAATTTATATCCAATGAAATTGACTTCTTTTTGTGCAATTCTATTAATTTTGGCAAATGCATAGAGTCATGTAACCACCTCTTTAATCCAAATACAGAAAAGTTCCATCAGCCCAAAACAGACCCTTATGTTACACCTTATATTTGATCCCTTATAGTTGATATCCCTTATAGTTGATACCCCAAGCCCTTGACAACTACTAATCTGTTGTCTGACCCTATAACTTTGGCTCATTAAATGGTACATAATCTTTCAAACCTGACTTTTTCCATTTAACATAAGCATTGAGATTTATCCATGTTATTGCTAAACAGTGTTTCATTGAATGGATATAGGTGATATTCTGTTTATCCACTTGGTGGTTGAAGGACATTTATTTATAAATAAAGCTCTTATAAGCATTCACACATAGGTTTTTATATGTATGTAAGT
Organism: Mellivora capensis; assembly: GCA_004024625.1. NCBI lineage: Eukaryota > Metazoa > Chordata > Mammalia > Carnivora > Mustelidae > Mellivora > Mellivora capensis. The sequence continues at coordinate 18,518 of PISX010022805.1, forward strand.
TTTTATTTCTCTTGTTTAAATACCTAGAAGTGGATATCCCAGGCATATCTCCTTTTTTTACAAATGTTTTTATTTTTATTATTTTTATTATGTTAATCACCGTACAGTATATCATTAGTCTTTGATGTAGTGTTCCAAGATTCACTGTTTGCATATAACACCCAGTCCTCCATCCAATATGATATCCCAGGCATATCTTAAGTATGTGTCTAGCTTTCTAAAAATTACCATATTGCTTTTCAAAGTGGTTGTACTGTTTTGTATTTCCATCACCAGTGTATGAAAATCCTAGCTGCTTTTGTTCCAACCAGCGCCTTCAATTATCAATTTTTTTGTCATTCTTACAGGTATATACTGACATCTCATTATGGTGGTTTTAATTTATATTTTCCTAATGACTAATAATGTTGAGCCTCTTTTTATGTGTTTATTGCCATATATATATATCTTCTCTGGTGAAATATCTGTTCAAATATTTGGCCTATTATTTCTGATTGGGTTACTATTTTTTTGAATTTATAGTTTTAAAAAAATATATAATTTGATTTAAAAAACTTTGTTGTTTATGTGATTTGTGAGTTGTCTCCCTAGTCTTCCTTGATTTTTAATTCTCTTAGCAGTGTCTTTCATTAAGCATTTTTAATAAAGATATCTTATAAAAATATTTTTGATGAAATATATTTATTTTTTGCTTTGAGTTGTGCTTTTCATGTCTAATTTAAGAATTATTGGCATACCAAAAAGTCTCAAAGACTTTCTCATACTTCCTCTTCTAGAAGTTTTATAGTATTATGATTTACACTTAGGTTTATGATTCTTTTGTTCAAAAGAAAATTAATTTATTTCTGTAGGTCTAGTTGTAGATTCTCTATACTGTTTCACTGATTTATGTGTCTATCCCTTTGCCAAAATCAACCCTTCCAATTATTGTAGCTTTACAGGAAGTCTAGAAGTCGGGTATTGAGAGTCTTCAAACTTTCTCATCTTTTTCAAAGTTGTTTTGTCTATATTAGTTCCTTTGACTTTGTATATACATTTATTATTTATTTATTTATAACATTATTTATTTATTTAGAGAGAGTGTGTGAGAGCAGGGGGAGGGACAAGGAGAAGAAGAGGGAGAGAATCTCCAACAGACTCTGTACTGAGTGTGGAGCATGGGGCTCAATCCCACAACCCTGAGGTCATGACTTGAGCAGAAATCAAGAGCCACCCAGGTGCCTCTGCATATACATATTAGAATCAGCTTACATAGGTCTACAAAAACATGGCTGGGATTTTGATTGGCATTATATTAAATCTTTAGAAGAATCTGGATAGAACTGATACCTTAAAAAGTGTTGAGTCCTATCATTCATTTTCACCATTTATTTAGATCATTTCATGCATTTTTTAGCAATGTTTTATAGTTTTCAGCATAATAATCCTGCACAAATTTCATTAGCTACATACCCTGGTGTGTCGTTTTGGTGTTGTTATAAATGGTACTAACAAAATCCACTTTTGACCCACTTTTTTTTTTAGATTTTATTTATTTATTTGACAGATCACAAGTAGGCAGAGAGGCAGGCAGAGAGAGAGAGGAGGAAACAGGCTCCCTGCTGAGCAGAGAGCCCGATGTGGGGCTCGATCCCAAGACCCTGAGATCATGACCTGAGCCAAAAGCAGAGGCTTTAACCCACTGAGCCACCCAGGCGCCCCACAAAATCCACTTTTTTTTAAAAAGATTTTATTTATTTATTTGACAGACAGAGATGACAAGTAGGCAGAGAGGCAGGCAGAGAGAGAGGAAGAAGGAGGCTCCCCGCCGAGCAGAGAGTCCGACGTGGGGCTCGATCCCAGGACCCTGGGATCATGACCTGAGCCGAAGGCAGAGGCTTTAACCCACTGAGCCACCCAGGCGCCCCCAAAATCCACTTTTAATTACTCATTGCTAGCATGTGGAAATATCACTGATTTATTTATATTGACCTTATATCCTGCCATCTTGCTAAACTTGCCTTTAAGTTTCTAGGACCGTCTCACAGATTTCTTGGGGGGTTTTAAATATAGACTGTCATGCTATCTGTGAATACACAGTTATGTATTTATCCCTTCCAATCTATGTCTCTGTATGCATTCTATATACCCTCATTGTACTGAATAGGACTTCCAGCAAACTGTTGTACAAGAATGATGATAGCATATGCTCTTGCCTTTTTCCCCAATCTTGGGGAGAAAATATTAAGTCTTTCATCATTAATTATAATGTTAGTTATAGATGTCCTTCATGAAAGTATGGAAATTCACCTTATATTTTCAATTTGCTGAGAGTTTTGGCCGTGAAAATGTGTTGGATTCAACATGCCATTGTGGGCATTGAAAGAGGAGTAGACCACATACATAAGAGCAGCTTCTAAGATAGGAAAGTGACACCCAGTCAACAGCCAACGAGTTAGAGAGCCTACAGACTGAGTCTGGTTTGTTTTTTCTATTAGGCCACTCACTTGGGCTGTAGACATGTTCTTTTCCTAGCAGAAATGTTGAATTCCATTGTCACATATATTTTTGGGAATACTAGCTTATTTGGGAGCAATGAGGCTACCTAGATAGATTATGAAGGGGAGGAACAAATTTTTCTTTGTCCAAGGTTCTTTTTGCTAGACTAAGAGTTAAATTTACATGAAACAGATTAACAGAAGAAAACCCCTACGTTTTATTAAGCGCACACAGGCCTAATAATGAAACTGAGGTCCAAACAAATGATCAGGGCAGAAAGTTTTAATACATTTTAGACAAAGAGAAAATAAATGTGTGAGAAGATGGCAGGATAAACAAAACAGACATTTTGGAGTTTAAGGAAGTGAAATTTTCAGTAAGTGAAATTTACTTTAGGTATTAGTAGTAAAAAAGTAGCAAGGTTTATTTTTGAAACTTTCTCAGCTTTAAAGTTTCTATCTTTGGTGATAGAGATGTCCTGTTACTTAGTACAGGGAGGGTATTCTTCATATGGGAAATTTATTTCCTGCTTTCAGGAGTGACAGGAAACAGTCTGAGTGTTCCTGCACTGGCTGTTACCCAGGTAGTTTCACTTCAAAATAACCAGGATGCCATTGTGGTACATTTTGGCAGCCTGCTGTTGGCCCCTGCAACCACTAGCATAGCTCATTTGCTTATTCTTTCCCTCCCAGCAAATGTTAAATAGTTGCCATGTAGTGAGCTTGTACTGGTGGATATTAAATCTGAGAATTTGTCATGAAATTTAGCATGGATTATTGTCCTAATTGCTACATTTCTGTGGCAACATTGACAGTGAGCAAAAATGGTATTTGCCGAATCTTTTTTTTCAGGTTTTTATTTAAATCCCAGTTAGTTAACACACAGTGTAATATTAGTTTCAAATGTACAATATAGTGATTCAACATTTACAAACAACACCCAGGGTTCATCAGAGCAAGTGCCCTCCTTAATCTCCATCACTTGTTTAAGCTATCTCCCACTATGTCCCACTTATCTCCCACTATATCCCAGCTATCTTTACCTGGACCCCTCACTCACATTTCATCCCAATTCTTTTTCTTGATGAGGAAACCAAAGCCCAGAGATGTGTGAAGTAGCTTGTCCAGAGCCTTACAGCTAGAAAGTGGCAAAGTAAGGATTTTTACCTAGACGATCTAAATCTGAAAGACACAGCACCATACTGTGGGCTCCTAAAACATAAAATCGAATGACACACATGTTGATCTGAGAAAAGGAGGGACCCAAGAATGGTTTAATTCTGTCCCTTCCTCCAGCCTAGTAAGCCATCTGGTCATTTATCACATGAATAAATGGCTATCCTGAAGATCCGGGAAACCAGAGCACAGATAGATATGAGGCCCTTCCTATGATTTAGAGGTCAGAGAAGAGGCAGCCCTGGATCCCAGGATGACAGAAGGATATAAAATTGGGGCGCCTGGATGGCTCAGTGGGTTAAAGCCTCTGGTCCTGGGATCAAGCCCCACATCGGACTCTCTGGTCAGCAGGGAGTCTGCTTCCTCCTGTCTCTCTCTGCCTGCCTCTCTGCCTACTTGTGAATCTCTACCTGTCAAGTAAATAAATAAAATCTTAAAAAAAAAAAAAAGGATATAAAATCATTCACTGAACCAATCAGGGAGCCTGAGACAGGACCTGGTTATGGAATTGCAGGTGTTTGAGGTGCTAAGACTAACTTTGTCCATGTCCTCAGCGCCATTCACCATGGGGTTAACCTTCGGCTGCAGAGTTTGAGGGCAGCTTAAGATCCAACAGATCACACCTACTGGAATTGCTGGAAAGAGTTCTGAGGAGGGTAACCTGAGTCCAGGAGAAGTGTAGCTGTGCCCTGGGGATAGAGAGATTAAAGCAACATCTCCTGAAAGGGAGTAGAAGTAACAGGGATGCGCTGGGTAAACCCACGAGCTGGGATCTGGTTACCCAGGTCTGCTTCAGGGATTACAGGAACAAAAGCACCCTGAAAGTTCTCCAGGAGGGGAGGAGCAGTGGACAGCATGGCACACAATGAGCATTTATGGAGATTTGGGCTGATTATGTCCAGGGTGTGAAGGAAAAGCTATAAGCTGGCATGGGGAGCAGGTTGCCTGGTGATATCTGATCTATCAGAAAACAGGGCATCTATAAAGAACAAGAAACAGCAGGGAGAATCAGAAAGTGCAAAGTACAGAAAAGAAAGAGAGAAGGAAAGAGAGAGAAAGAGGGTGAGCCAAAATGACTGGGCCAGAGAAGTGAGGGGGTCCATTCAGCTAGCTGTTGTATTTCAGAGAGAGTTGACTTTATGGATAGCAGTGTGCATGTGGCCAGCGATGGGGACGAAACCATAACAAAGATAAGAGACCATTCTCTACCCCTGGTAGTCTTGGAATTGATTTAGGGCTTAGCCCGAGGATGCAAAGCAAAATGACTAAATGAGCTCTGCAGAGATAGAACCTGTGACCTTAGAGCCATTAGCACCATGTGGTACCCCATTGAGCTAAGGGCAATTAGTCAAAACAGAAACAAGCAACAAAACCAGAAGGTGTCCCTGTGGACTGAGCCTGGGGCACTCTCTGGGGCTCATTATCTGCTCTCTGAAAAAAAGGCTGGGGAGAGGTTGTGGTAATGGTCAAAGAGCAGACAGGCCAGAATGAGACACAACACCAGGACCTATCAGGACGAGATGGTCAGGATTAGTATGGTGTAGAGGGGAACATGCTTCACAGGTTATGAGGACAGGACTGGATGGTAGGGATGGTGGGACTCTTCCATTCCCACTGCAGTTCAAAGGTCATCATGGTACTTCCTCTGGGCAGAACAACTGGCCCTTAACTAACCACAGCATTCTCACTGAGGCTTCCCATGGGGTTCAGGCAATAAGAAGTTGGACACCTGTGCTCACCTTTCTTGTAACCCACACCCCACCCACTTGCCTGGATGGGGTAAAACAAGAGTTGCATAAAGAGTACACCTGAGTCAGTCTACTAGAACACCAAAGTGTGTGAGGGTCACTGGGAGAACCAAGTGTGGTGAGTGAACTGCAAAAAGGGAGCAGCAGATTTGGGGAGGGACAATAAGACTCAGGGTGAGAGTGATAAAATAAATGAGGAGTGCACAGTGAGTGGGGAGGTGAAACAAGAAAGAAAGGAAAGAGGAGGGAGAAATAGGTGTGGCAGTTTCTGTTTCTGAGCCTGAAAGGATAGAAAGGAAATAAGGCAAAGAATTTGATGATCCTCAGAAAGTTTCTTCAATTTTTGAAGAGCTGGAAGGTAGACCGGGGCTAAAGGATTGGGGTGGAACAGGTGGAGAGATCAGAAAATCATGGTGCCCTCTGTAGAAGGGAGGGAACTATGGGGCTCAGAGTCTGGGCAGTGAAACACATTTTTATCTAAGACGACTCTTTAAAATATTCATGGAATTCAACAAACTGATTTCATGTCTAATGGAAAGATGTTATTACAGGGATGAAAATGCAAAAGATAGTACTTGTCTTCAGTTAGCTCACAGAGCAGTAGGAAGACATGGGAAGAGTTCCAGTAGTGCGCTTGCTTATGTGAGAGGGGTGCACAGAGTAGTAGAAGACAGAGTGATTCACTGGGAGGGAGCAATACAATAGAAGGCCTGTGGGAACTGGTAGCGTCTGAGTTCTAGTAAGGAAAAGTTGTTTCCTGAGATGGAAAACTGGAGAGAAGGGACCAGTAACTGTCAGTGCAAAGTCAAGGACATGACCAAGCATGCGGTCTATTTGGAATTGGGACTGAATATTTAACATCATACTTTAGAACAAGGAGGTCATATGGAACAGATGTTGCTGAACAAATAGATCACGGAAGGATGTCTCCAAACTGCATAGCGAAGTTTTAAGTTTGCTGGTTGCCAAACCTCTGGATGGGGGAATTTGGGGAACCTCAAAAATTCAGTAGTGGTATCTTCTGTCCCCCACATATGGCCTGGTTTTTTGCTTACCTTGCCCAATAATAACCTGCCAAGGTCCTTTGTTTCGAGATTCTTCAGGGCAAAGCTCTATCTGTCCAGTAAAGACACAGCCTGAGCAATCATCTGGCTATAGGGATCAGGAGAACTGATCGTTGCCTTATATTCCAACTACCCACCAAGATTTGAGACCAAGGACATGGGAGGTTATTTTCTAAATTTAGGCCAACTTGTCTAATCATTCCTCTTCCCTATATTGTTTTATTCCTCTCTCCCACATCTATGTTTGTTTTCCTTTTGCTCTTGATCTGCATAGGTCTCTTACCATATCAATATTCAGTAATGTACCTGATTTGATCTCAGACTTTGTTAAGTGGTTATCCATGGGATCTACCACCAGTTTCCAGTGGATTGCTTGGTGCTCAGCACTGAAGAGATCTCCTTCAGTACAGTCCAGAGGCCCCCAGGGGGCCTCTCAGGATATGGAGGGGCAATTATTGCCTTGGAGACAAATCCACTCTCTTAACCATTTCTTCCTACTCTATTTTATCCCCTAAGGGCCAACTGCTAGAGAGCTGATGCTCTAAATCCTCACACATTGGCCACTTCTTGAAGCCATCCTAATACTGCAGCATTCATCAGCAACCGCAGACTCTATCTGACATAGTCTTCAATGCTGGTAAATAGCAGGGAGAATTATGGTGAGGGCCCCAATTGTCAGGACTAGATATAGGACACAAATGTAAAGTGAGCCCATAATACTCTGTTATCTCTATGTGGCTGCTCAGATCTCTCCATGACACCAGCATGAAATCTGCCTTATAAACAAATATCCTATTTCCATCTGTCTTTCAGATAGAAGGGAATGAATCTGGTAATGAATAAAACCTTTCTTCTCTCCCCCAAAACAGCATTCGGTATTTATACACGTTTTGGTGACAATGCCCGCACTTTAAGGTTTGAGTCACAGAATTAAACCTATAGAGAGCAAGATTTCCGTTTGAGAAAAAGGGAGCTTACTTATCTTTGTAGCAATATATCAGATATTTGAAATAAAATAAAGTTGCCTAATTGAGTGATGTGAGATGGGACTCAAGATGTATGTTTATGATTCTCTGCATTTCTGATATATAGAGATGTATATGTTATATATATATATATCAGATATATATGAAATATATGATATCTATTTCTGATACATATAGATGTGTGTATATGTATATACACACACACATACACACCATATATATACATATATATATATATATATATATATGCACGATGGAAGCATGTGGCTGCATATTGAAGGGATGTTTGTGAACTTCTGGTGAATATGTGTGTCTGTGAGGAGAGAAAGATTACTCATTTGCTGTATATGTGTGTTTTGGAGAATGACTGAATCTTCAGATTTACCTGTCTTTGATTGGGTGAGGTGGCAAAAGATTGATGAAGAACATTTAGCATCCACAGTTTGTGGAGATGAGTGCATAGACGACAACATACACGCACCCACAGGCACTTCTGCTTCCACATGCCTTTTCCCTGAGACACGCATTTCTATCAGGAGGTATTCAGAAGTGCTTCTATCTCAGGGAATGAGCATGTACACATTTCTACCCCCTTGAATGTATGTGTAAGTTACATTTTTGTTTGAATACCTGTTAGTTTGATATGCATTGGCCTCGAAAATATTTCTATCAGTGAATATAAACCTTCTTTACATGAGTTTCTGGTATCAAAGTGAGTAAGTGTGTGTTCGTGTGGGTGTGCATGTATGTGAGTGCGTGCATGTATGTCTGTGTTATGTGTGGGAATACACAGCGATTACCAAATATGAGCACCTTTTTGTGTTTGAATAGTGTAAATGGCAGAAAGCACAGGTGCTTCTTGTATGCTCGTTAGGTGTATATGAGAGCACTTTCAAAATTCTGGGAAGGAGTAAACCTGTCAAATATGAAGGTCCCACGTGGAGCTTTAAATATTCCCATAAGCCTCAGAGGTTTTTTCCAAAACGCATCTGTCGCAAACTTCTTCCTGCTTTGCCTTCTATCAAGTCTATCCACTACCTAGCTTGCCTAGCTTGTTTCTCATCTGCAGGAATGTTCTGTGAAATGGGTAGGATTCAGGAGCCACCTCTGTGCTCCCCATTGCAAGCCTAGTCACTCAGAAGTGGCTCCATCTAGGGGTTCCTTCAGGCAGAGGTAGAGACCCCAAGAGGGTGGGGACTAGAAGCACATTGAGAAGAAAGGACAGCACTGAAGAAAAGAATAATATTTTGGAGAAATTAATATGAGGTGTATGTACATGAGGGGTGGATGGGAAGATTTTGAGAAAGTTGACAGTTTATAGAATAATAAAACTAAGTGGGCATTTTGGAAAGAGGGATCAAATCCAGGAGAAAATTTAGAGAAAAAGAATTGCAAATGTGTAAAATGGAAGTATAAAAGGTTTATGAAGCATATTTATGTGCAGTTTAATATAAACCAAGAATTGGATTCACAACAATGAATGAAATAAAGAACCATATCTTTATTTGTTCCATTGAAGAAGGCATAGAAAGAAATATTAGTAATTGAGAATAATTAAGAACTATTTAGAGAATGTGCTACCCTGTGATAATAGAGAGTAAATAATCTAGCCCAGAGCCTGTTTGAGAAAATGTGGTCAGCAGGGTTCAGGGAAGAGAGGGGCAATGTCTGAGTTGGAACTTGATATATATGAGAGAGGAGGACATTCCACTTACAAAATGTATTTTTTGTACCTGTGAAAATTAACAGTATATCTGAGGAATCACAATAGCCCTGGAAGGCTAAATTGCATGTGTAGATGTAGAACAGAAATGAGTTAAGCAGTAAATGTTTGGGGCCAGATGGTGAAGAGGTTTCTATGACAAAAAAAAAAAAAAAGGTGTGGTCTTTATTTTAAAGCAGTGCAGAATCAGAGGGCTTAAAGGAAAGACACCACAGCCACATTACCAGACTGCAAATTAGAAATAACACTGTGACATCTATGTGAAGGAAGGTTTGGAAGGCAGAAGAACTGGCAGCAGGAAACCTTAGCAAAACCCAAAACACTGTTTATGAGTAAAAGTGGTTACAGAAGAAAAGTTTGAGATGAGACAATGGAGTTATACTAAGTAATTTATAGTTACTCCTTTGGTATGAGAATATACCTTTCCAAGAGAAAATAAAGTGTTGGGGTTAAGGCCAAAGTCATCTTTGAATCCTATCTTCAATTAAGTATTAGTCCCCTCTGTCCCCCCATTACTTCTTTAATCAAATAAAGTAATTCAAATCTGTCCAGGACTTCTAGGCACTTATATACAAATGTAGCTATCCGGGGGATAGCATTAGGGGCCTTTTAAAACATAGATGATACCATAATGAATAAATCATTATGCATATGTTTTAACTCAACAATATATTTTCACTCTTAACCATTAAAACTACTATGCACCATGACCATTTCTCTGATTAATTAGTTATCAGAATTAATATGAGAATTATGAAGAACTCTATTCTACTTATGTTCTCCTCTTACAAACAAAAAATACTTTGTCTCTTCATGCATATGGGTCTTTCTCTCTGATAGAGAGATCGAGAACTAGAATTACAGGTTAAGTAAATTTTTTATTTTGATGAAATGTACCAAATTGCTCCCAAAAGAGCTATAAAATTTTATAGCGGACAGACTTGGTTAAGAGCAGTCTTTTAATATCTTTTCTAGCATATAATTTTATCAAATTTTATGATTTTATCCCATACAACAGGTAAAAATGTTTCATTATTTTGTAAATATGTATTCTCTTAGTAACCACTAAGAGAATTATACATTTCTTTAGTATTTATATCCTATTTTTTTGTAAGATTTTTTTTTTAAATTTATTTGAGAGAGAGAGTGCACAAGGAGAGCACAAGCAGGGGGAGGAACAGAGGGAGAGGGAGAAGTGGAACCCCACTGTGCAGAGAGCCACTGGAATCATGACTTGAGCTGAAGGCAGACTCAACCAACTGAGCCACCCAAGCGCCCCCAATATACATTCTTATATAAAATAACATCTCATATTTTGCTAGATTTTTACATCAGATTGCCCATCTCTATCTTATTTGTAGTTCCTTAAATATTCCAAATTTAAATTTTTCAATAATATAAGTGGGAAATGTCCCATTCTGGGACACTCTGTTCCATTCTTTCCCTTATTATTCAACCCCTATATGGTACCATTGTTATGAGATTTTGTTGTTGCTGTGATTCTTTTTGTTGTTGTTAGAACACTTAACATGAGATCTAACCTCTTGACAAAATTTTAAGTTGTTAACTATAGACACAATGTTGTATAGAAGATCTCTAGAATTTATTCATCTTACATAACTGAAACTTTATACTCATTGAACATTCACTCCTGGTCTCCCTCCACCTCAGATTCTGGAAGCCACCATTTTCTTCTCTCTTTCTGTAAGTTTGACTATACTTCATAAAAGTAAATCATGCAGGATTGGTCCTTCTGTAACAACAAGGCTTATTCCACTCAGCCTAAAGTCCTCCAGATCCATCCACATTGTAGCATATGGCAGGACTTCTGCATTTTTAAAGCGGAATAACATTCCGTTGTATGTATACACCACTTTTTCTTTATCCATTCATCCAGCCACTGAGGGACATTTAGGTCATTTCCACATCTTAGCTATTGTGAAGAATGCTGCAGTGCAGATAGGAGAGCAGATATTCTTTAAGATTCTGATTTCGATTCTTTTGAATATACAACCAAAGCAGGAGGTCTGGATCATATGATAATCCTGTTTTTAATTTTTTTGAGGAAGGACCATACCGTTTTCTATACTGGCTGCACCGTTTTACATAACTAGGCATACCAAGTTATAAGGGTTCCAATTACTCTATTGTGACCAACTCATTATTTTTTTTCTAACAGCCATCCTAACAGGTGTGAAGTGATCTCTAATTATGGTTTTCATTTGCATTTCCCTGATGATTAGTGATGTTGAGCATCTTTCTATATACCTGTTTGCCATTTGCATGTATTCTTTAGAAAAATGTCTGTTCAGTTCTTTTGTCTTTTAAAAATTGATTTGTTTTTTGTAATTAAGTTGTAGGAGTTTCTTATGTATTTTCGATATTAAACCCTTATCAGATACAGTCTGCAAACATTTTCTCTTATTATTTAGGCTGACTTTTCACTCTGTTGACTGTTTCTTTTGCTGTGCAGAAGTTTTAAGTTTGATGTAGTTTCATTTGTCTAATTTTGCTTTTGTTACTTGTGCTTTTGGTGTCATCTAGAAGAAATTACTGCAAGGGGTGCCTGGGTGGCTCAGTTGTTAAGTGAGTCTTGGTTTCTGTTCAGGTTATGATCTTAAGGTCCTGAGACCCAGTCCCACAGTGGGCTTCCCACTCAGCAGGGAGTCTGCTACCCTTCTCTCTATCCCACTTCTTCTCCCTCTGCCTCTCCCCCTGCTCATGCACTCTTTCTCTAAAATAAGCAAGCAAATCTTAAAAAATAAAAAGAAATTCCTGCCAATTCCAATGTCATAAAGCTTTTCCCTTATGTTTTCTTCCACAGTTTCAGGTTTTATGTTTAAATCTTTAAGCCATTTTAATTGAATTTTATGTATGGTATAAGATACAAACACAATTTAATTATTTTGCATATGGATATCAGTTCTGCCAACACCAATTTTTAAGGCGATCTTCCTCTCCATTGCATATTCTTGACATCTTCATTGAAGATCAGTAGACATATATACATGAGCTCACTTCCAGGCTCTCAGTTCTATTCCATAGGTCTGTATGTTTGTCTTTACATCCTGTCTTGAGTATAAGTTTTGAAGTTAGGTAGTGTAACTTTCCCAACTTTGTTTTTTCTCTCCCCAAATAATTTTGGCTCCTCTAATTCCATACCATTTCCATATAAATTTTAAGATAAGCTTAGCAGTTTTTGCAAAAAACCTCTGGCCCTTTGTTAGGGGTATTGTTGAAACTATAGGTAATTTGGGAGATAATTGAGAGATACCTAAATATTCCATATTTATAAATATTTTAACTATATT
>PISX010022806.1:0-30994 GCA_004024625.1 Mellivora capensis
AGAAATAAAAGGTATCCAAATTGGCAATGAAGAAGTCAAACTCTCTCTCTTCACAGATGACATGATACTTTATATGGAAAACCCAAAAGACTCCACCCCCAAACTACTAGAACTCATACAGCAATTCAGTAACGTGGCAGGATACAAAGTCAATGTACAGAAATCAGTGGCTTTCTTATACACTAACAATGAAAATACAAACGATTAGCTGAAGGTCAATATTCAGGGACTGATGGACTTTTCCCCTAAGGTGAATCAATCTAAGGTTGAATTGCACACTCAAAAGGAAAGCCTTTGTTAACACTTTATTACAAAGGCAGATTAACCTCTGAAATGTTTGCTGTTTGTCCTGGCTGAAAACTAACAAGATAGTTAAAAGAATTTTTTTTTAATGTAGTTCTGTAGTCAAAAGTTGGCCAGATTGGAAGCTGATATTCAGCCTGATAGAAATTTTTTAAAGGCCTTCTCCACTAAGCTGAAGTAAGATTATGTACACAGAGAGAAAGAAACAAATTGAGAATAATGTAGTTGGATGGGTATATCAACCTATGATGTCATTTATGTTGCAACCCAATTCCTTGAGGGATTAAACACAACTGTCCTTACTTTACAAATCCTTGTAAAACTAGAAACATGGTTCCCGGAACAATTCAAAGTCAATCTTTCCTTTTAACCATTCCCCAGACCTCCCCTCTTTATCTCAAAAGGCTTATCAGTATTGCCTTCAAGAAACCAACGGTTTTATTGGAGGGACTTGGATACTTTCTTTGTGCCTTTCTGATGAAGATTTTCTACCCCTTTTTCCTCTAGAACCTAAGAGCCATTCTTCTAAATGCAAACTTTAGAGAGAAGTTTCTCAACAGAAAGAAAAAAAAGAGAAGAGTGGAAGTATTGGAAATTGGGCATAGGAAAAATCTCTGCAAATATTAGTAACCATATGATCTCTGTGTCTGTCTGTATGTCTGTGTATTTCTATTTGTGTATGTTTAGATGTGTGATATTTTTCTGCCCCTGAATGGTATTGCTAAAAATAATTTGTAAAGGAACTCTATTTAATTGACTTAAAATTAAGCACTTAAAAATTAAGCATTTCTAAATCTCAGAAATACAATAGAAATTAACTCAAATGTTTCTCGAGTTCTGGTGATCTAAGATAATTTTAAGTAAATAAAAGCTAGTTTGGGGCACCTGGGTTGCTCAGTTGGTTAGGCATCTGGCTTTGGCTCAGGTCATGATCTCAGGGTCCTGGGATCCAGTCCCTCATTGGGCTCCCTGCTCAGCGGGGAGCCTGCTTCTCCTTCTCCCTCTGCCCCTCCCCACCACTTGTGCTCTCTCTCTCTCAAATAAATAAATAAAATCTTAAAAATAAAATAAAATAAAATCAAGTTTAAGTTTGTTGGCTTAATTAATACAGACATGTCTTTAGTATTAAATATAATACTTTTATTCCCCCTAGGTTTACTAAAAGTCATAGAAACTCATATTATCTTTGTTACAGAATTTGTTGATAAGAAATATAAGACGATGTTCACCTGTTTAATATTACAGAAATTTTCATGACTAATCTAAACATAGTTGTTAAGAAAATGTGAATTAAATAGATGTAAGTAAAATAAAAATTTATAAATTATCAGCAATATTTATGTTTTAAGTTATGTCTACTTAAATACCTCAAATCATTTTGGTAACTTTAAAACATTCTGCTAAGTTAAATTAGATGATGCATAATCATTAAATATCTAGATAATTTCCAATTAAGAGAAAATGTTGAACATTTAATTACTGGCTCTTCTGCCAAAATCTTCCATTTTGTTCAGCTCCATAGGTCTCCTTTTGGATTTGCTAGATAGGATACTATTTGATTCATGAATTTTGCCAATTACATCTACAAATTTACTCAGCTTAATTTTTTGGGTTTTTAAAAACACAATTACAGAGAAGATAAAGATATTTGGACTTGTTGGTAAACATGTGTCACATTGAAATATTATACTGTGAAGAAGCACATGCTTCTAGAAATTATGAAATGTATTAATAAATTTGCCAGTGTAAAGAGTGCTGGTATGATACAGTTCACAATTGCTTACTTTTTAGTTTTCACTAGGAATTGAGGTTTCTAATGGTTAAGAACTCTAATTAATATACATGATTAATGTTACTGAAACAACAAAGGAAACATCTTTGCATGCAAGTTAAATGTGTGTTTTGTTGAGGAAAAGAAAATTGTAAAAGATTTGTGGAAAAGGAATCTTTAGAAAGGAATTTAAATTTTTTTTTTGTATGGTCAGGCTGTTTGAGATTGAAATAAATTTAATTAAGCAAATGAGCTTGAGTATCAAAAGTAAGATGATGCACAATTAAAATTTTTTTTTTTTCTCTGTTAAAAGGACAAAGTTTTCTGCTCTTGATAATAAGAGATTGTGAAAGGATTTTCTTTGCTCTTAAAGTAATCTACCTAGAAAACAAAAATTTTATGTTTTATCAAAATAATGTCTTATGCTTTGGGGGCCTGGGTGACTAAGTCAGTTAAGCCTTGGACTCTTGATTTCAGCTAAGGTCATGATCTCGGGTTGTGGGATTGAGCCCCTCATGAGGTTCTGTAATCAGCACGGACTCTGCTTGGAATTCTCTTTCCCTCTCCCTTTGCCCCTCCCACCTCACACATTCTCTCTCTCTCTCTCTCTCTCTCTCTCTCATTCTTACTCTCCAATAAATAAATAAATAAATATTTTTAAAAACCCACAATGGGTTTTAAAATGAAGCCCTGTGCTTCATTTTATCTTTTTTAAAAAATTTATTTATTTAAGGAATCTCTGCCCAATGCAGGGCTCAAACTCCCAAACCTGAGATCAAGGGTGGCATCCTCCTCCTAAATGAAGAGCCAGGTACCCCTCATTTTGTCTTAATTAGATCTTTGAATACTTAAAGAAACTGAACCTTTTCCATATCAAAAGTGCTAAGTTTTGCTCAAAACTATGTAAACTTTTGTATTTGCTTTTAAAATGTTTTATTTTAACTGTGGTTAAATACATAAAGTATCATTTCATAATGACCTGTGATCCTATTTATTTATTTATTTTTAAAGATTTTATTTATTTGACAGACAGAGATCACAAGTAGGCAGAGAGGCAGGCAGAGAGAGGGGGAAGCAGGTTCCCCACTGAGCAGAGAGCCCGATGTGGGGCTCGATCTCAGGACCCTGGAATCATGACCTGAGCTGAAGGCAGAGGCTTTAACCCACTTAGCCACCCAGGACCCCCCGTGATCCTATTTAATCAAAGGTTCAAACTCTTTGATATTTTTGACAAATTCCCATAATTCAAATTTTAATCAAAGGCTTTTTGACTTAGAACTAACTTTGAGGTAGGAAATATTCCAGAGGATTCCTGGAGTACCTCAAAAGATTTGTTATCTCTTCCTATAAAAGAGAGATATGAAATTAATTAAGCTTATTTGGTACGTTAAATTATATGGGAAGCATTTTCAAGTAAGTGATGATAAACCTCTTTAGTTTATATTGTGTGGGTGAATATTATTCATATAAGCGTTCTAGAAATTATATACAATTTCTAAAATTCTATTCTGTCCTATAATAATTCTAGTTATGACCTTAAAATCTTGTATGTCATAAAAACAACCCAATTTCCTTGTCAATTACATTATAATGAAATCTCATCAGATCTTTAACATAGGCATTTGAAGTTTTTTTTGTTATTTATAGACAATTGTCATTGTGCAAATGTGTTTCATCTTCAAGGAGATTGAAAGAACTTTGACTAATACAGATTTCTGGTAACTTTAAGATTGTAAAACTGAACTGGGTAAGAATTTCCAGCATTGGGGCACCTGGGTGGCTCAGGCGGTGGGCGTTTGCCTTAAGCTCAGGTCATGATCCCAGGGTCCTGGGATGGAGCCCTGCATGGGGCTCTCTGCTGGGTAGGAAGCCTGCTTCTGCCTCTCCCACTCCCCCTGCTTGTGTTCCCTCTCTTGCTGTGTCTCTCTCTGTCAAATAAACAAATAAAAATCTAGGAAAAAAGGAGACCAAAAAAAAAAAAAAAAAAAAAAAAAAAAAAAAATTAAAAAAAAAAAAAAAAAAAAAAAAAAAAAAAAAAAAAAAAGAACTGTATTTGTTAAAAAAAAAAAAAAGAATTTCCAGCATTAACAGGGAAAAAAAAACTGGACTCAAGCAAAACAAGAATTAATTACATGGGATTACATGAACTAAGTAGGATAATTACAATTATTTATGAGTTTGTATTTAAAATATTGCTGATTCTTGGGATGCCTGCCTGGCTCAGTGGGTAGAACATGTGACTCTTGATCTCAGGGTTGTGAGTTCCAGCCTCACATTGGGTGTAGCAATTACTTAAACCAACAAGCAAACTTTAAGAAAAAAGAAAATATTGCTGATTTCAAAGTTTGTACTTTCCAGATATAAGGGAATCTTTCCTCTCAAGCTAACTATGACTTGCAGAAATTTGGTAAATTATCCTCTTATAAGTGGGGTTGAAATATTTATGTTTTTCTCCCTACTGGATCCCTCCAGCATTCAGAAACTCTTAGTGAGTACTCTCATTTTCATGGCAATATGGTTATTGACATAAGTTCAGTAAGAATCCGTTCTCCTTGTAACAGGACACAATTGGAAACTTGTTATAATACTAAGCTTTAACTAAATGTTATATTTGAGAGAAATATAAACAAATTAAGATACAACCAGATAGCTTTAAGGAACTAAAGTTGACTCTTTGGAGCCAATAAAGCCCATTGGAAAAATCGGCCTGGTACCTTGCTCATAGGGTTCCCAGCCACAGGTAAGAAAGGTGGCTTCCTGGCAGGCACAGGAACCTCAGGGTATTTGGGGGATCTTGAGAAAAAAGGAATTCACCCAGATCTGTAGGTATTGCAGGCAAAGTCTGATGGTGAGTGCTTGGTGTGGTTTCTTAGACTCAAGAGACTTTTAAAAATTGAATCTTAGGTTCCTTAAGAAAAGTTCCAGCTAAGCAGCTTATATGGTCAATCACTACCTTTGGTGTACTTATATAAACAATCAAGCCAACTTTATTGAAATGAGATTTAGTTTGCAGATGAGTCTTGCTATGGTTATCTTTGATAAAAATGAGCAAAACTATAGAGGAAAAATTATGTTTCAGCAATATACCTTTTTGGGTATAAAATTCTAGTGCTATTAATCGTCTTTGAGATTTTGTTTTCTCATAAACTGGACTAGATCCTGCATTCTTCTGATTTACTCTAAAATTCATCTGTAACTCCTCAAACTAACATTTCCAATTTTCTCCCACTTTTTTGACTTGGAATCATTGAGAACTAAAACTGCCCTTTTCCTGAAGCCATGCAAACTAATGCTGGACAACTTGATAAAAACTTCAGAGAAATCACTACAACCATTCAGTATAGACAATTTTCATGCCTGCTGCTATGCAGGCCATTAAGAAAGACTACCAGAGACATTCAAACTACAAATCAAGAAAATGTATCAGATTGTTACTACCTGCCCTCACTCTATCCAAAGATGCTTCAAGCTGGACATCTAGAAATCTTGACCAGCAGTCTTCAGAATTCAGAAACTGGGATTCTAATCTGCTCCAATTTTAATCTTTGTACACCCCCCCATAGAAATGCCTCTTATTATTTTATTATTTGCACCATAGGCTTAACTTTGGGAGCCCACCTGCATCACCGTCTCTTGAAATGAGACACAACTGTTTAACTGAACTGGCCTATTCTCAGGCCTGAGACCCTGGTTCATTGAGCTGGAGCTTAATTTGTAGACTGTGAAACTTCTTGGGGAAGTTTCAAATGTGTGAGGAAAGGGATTCAGAATAAATCCCCCAAATATGCTACTTTGACACGGGGACTATTTTCAGCTGAAGGCACTCAAGACCCAGCAGACTCAAGAAAAACTTTACCTCTCCTTAAACTACCTTAAAGAATTTAGAAGGCTTGGCTCAGAAAGAGAGCTTTTACCAAGGATAACTTTTTTCCTGTGTGGCAGAATAAACATTTAATTACCAAATATCTGCTCTTCTTACTGTCCAGTGACTCACCCTCCTTCTCTTTGAAGCCCTAGACCCCTATCCTATTCCTTAGCTCAAGATGGCATATGAGCCTCAATCACCAGGTTCATCCTTGAGTATGTCTTATGGGGCCCCCATATGTATATAATTAACTTCGTTTTTCTCTTGTTAATGTTTTATGTTAATTTGATGATTAGAAACAGCCAAAGAATCCAGGATTGAAGGAAAACTTTTTCCTTCCCAACCATCTCAGGAGATATCATGCCTTTAATACAAATAATCAGTTTCTTTGACAGAACTTCAGAAACCAGGACCATTGTGGGGTATTTCTAGAGAGGGTTTCATGTGTTTGTAAATTATACTATGTAAAGAGAAAGGGTGCTTTGTTGCTTAATTTTCTGTTACTACAATTTCTTCTACCTCTCACAGCTTACTGTCTTTACTGGTAAAAATTTTCACTATGTATATAAGGACTTTTTTATCCATGTATTTTAATCCTTTCAGACAGCTCAGTCTCATAGAACTTTGATGATATGTTTGTCTGTGATACATTAGCCACTAGCTACATGTGGCTATTGAGCCTTTGAAATGTGGCTAGTACAACTGAGGAACTGACTTCATGACACTTGTTGAAAATGATGAGTTAGGAAGACTTTATTCACAGTGAGGGGGATCTATTGTAACAGGAATAGGGGCCACTGCAATGAGTTTTGCAGTGGTAGAGAGATTGAACTCAACTTTTTTTTCCCTTCTTAATTTTTATTTAAATTCTAGTTAACATATAGTGTAATATTGGTTCCAGGAGACTTTAGTGATTCATTACTTACATATATATAGCACCCAGTGCTCATCATAACAAGGGCCCTCCTTAATACCTATCACCCATTTAGCCTATCCCCCACCCACCTCTCCATCAACCCTGTTTGTTCTCTGTCATTAAGAGTCTCTTATGGTTTCCTTCCCCTTTTTTTTTTTCTTTTTCTTTTCCCATGAACTCATCTGTTTTGTTTCCTAAATTCCACATATGCGTGAAATCATATTTGTCTTTCTCTTACTTCACTAAGCATAGCACACTCTAGCTCTATCCATGTTGCTGCAAATGGCAAGATTTCATTCCTTTTGATGGCTGAGTAATATTCCACTGTATATGTAACATCATATATATATATATATATCTCACATCTTCTTTAATCATTCATCACTTGGATTGAATTCAATTTTGAATACAGACAGGGCTAATGGGAATTTATAGCCAAGGTGAAGGATCAGTAGATAGAAAATTACTAAGAGGTATTACAAAACAAAATTAAATTGAGTAAACTCCAAAGATAATATTGGCTTTATTCATTGATTCATGATCTGGGCACCATCAAATCCAGCAGATATAAATGATCTGAGGAGCTGTACAAATTGAAAGACTTACAGGCAAAAGGGGGCAGGAACAAGTTACTTATACTAGGCAAAAAGGAGATTGGTTATTGCAAGATTACTTTCCTTCAGAGGATGGCAGGGGTCTATCAACAGATTATCTAACAAGGGCTGATCAGGTGACTCCTAATTGACTCATTTAAGATCCCATTTCTGGGAGAGTTGAAACTAATTAATTGCAGGTCTGGTAACAGGGGGCTTAGCAAGCAACTCCATTTTAGGAGTGTTGTCTTGTTTTTAATACAAAAAACATCAGGGGCTTTCCGACTGAACTGATCTAATAGGATTCTTGCTGTAGGCAGGCCAGGGTGATCAGATAGTACCTGAGGGATAGTGGAAGTTGAGGAACCTGATTTAAGTATTGAGGGTGATTAGATATTGAGAATGCTGGATTCTGGATAAACTGACTTAGTAAGATTCTTGCTAAAATTAGACAATGCAGAGAAACAGGAAAGTCCAAAAATCAATGCCTAGTTGAAAAAGTGCTCAGAGGAACCTGAGTAGAATTTGTTCAAGGAGTGAATCTTTGTCATTTCTTTTAATTTCAATTAAAATGTAAACATCCAGGTACCTGGGTGGCTCAGTCAGCTAAGCCTCTGACTCTGGATTTTGGCTCAGGTCATGATCTCAGGGTCTTGGGATCAAGCCCCTAGTTGGACTCTGTGCTGAGCAGGGAGTCTTCTGGAAATTTCCTCCTTCTCCCTTCCTCTCCCCCATCCCGCGCCCCCCCCCCCCCAATAGGGTCATTTGCCTGACTCAGTCGGTTAAGCCTTTGCCTTCAGCTCAGGTCACGATCTCAGGGTCCTGGGATACAGCCTGCATTGGGCTCCCTGCTCAGCCGGGACTCTCTTTCTCCCTCTGCAGCTCCCCCTACTCACACCGTCTCTCTCTCAAATGAATAAATAAGGTCTTTGGAAAAAAATAATAAATATCTAAAAAGAAAAAAATTAAATGTTAATATTGGGTAGCACCGCTAAAATTTTTCTAACCCTTCTCATTTCTTAGGAAGATGACATAACAAGATACTATAAGCATATGGTTTACCAACAATGAGTTATCTTAATCTGAAGAGGGATGATTTCCATAGCCAGCATGTTTGTCCTGTAAAAGATTATTTGTTCTTTTAGGTAACATTAATTTTTAAGTTGTGTGACATTTACTTAACAGCATGCATTGTCCGTAACTCCAAGAGAGGCTGCCTCTCCTTTTGCTATAGTGGCTTATTTGGCACAAAACCCTCAGGCATACACGAGCTGGCATCAGGTCTGGTTTATACTCTCCGAGGGAGCTAAGAAATTTGTTTCAAAATTGGACACAGATCTCTAAACTGACCTAGATGACGTGTAAAATAAAACGAAAATACTGCATTAAAAAAAAACTAAGACTAACGAGAAAAAGAGAAATGGGACAGCAAGAAGGAAAGTCTTCCCAAGGGACTTTCTTGGTCAGCTCCATTTCTGGGAAACTCACGGTACTGTACCTCCTCCCCGGGGCCAGTCCACTCAAGTCCAAGGAGCCGACCGCCCAGTGCCCCACTTCCCCGACTGCAGCCTCTGGGTGGTCCCCTTGGCCCCGCCCTCTCTCCACCTGGGCGCCCTGTGGGGCACGCCTCCTCCAAACGTCCCGCCCCGCCGCAGTCCGACTTCAGGCGCTGCGAGTCGGCGCGCTGACGTCCGACGCTCCAGGTACTTTCCCCGCGGCCGGCCGGGCCCGGCGTGGGGGCGGGGCAGGGCGCGGAGCGCGCATGCGCCGCAGCGCCAGCGCTCTCCCCGGATCGTGCGGGGCCTGAGCCTCTCCGCCGGCGCAGGCTCCGCTCGCGCCAGCTCGCTCCCGCCACCATGTCTGCCACCGTCGAGCGGGAGTTTGAGGAGTTGGATGCTCAGAATCGCTGGCAGCAGCTGTATTTGGTGAGTCGCGGGCTCGCGCAGTAGCCACAGTCCTCACCGAGGACCCGGGCTCGCGCCCGCCGGCTCCCTCCCGCCTCCCCCGCCTCCTGTTCGGGGCGGAAGTGGCGGCGCGCGGGCCGCGTCAGGGGCGCGCCTGCGCCGACCGGGTGTCTGGGCCCTTCTGAAAAAAGACTTTGGGCGGGCGGGGGTGCTCCTCAGGAGCGCAAGCGCAGAGTTAGTTCTGGAAGGCGGCTCCACAGCGGCGCCTGGTGGCGGGCGAGGACGTACTCCGCCACCCGGGGGGACCTGGGAGGTCGGGGGTGTGTGTATCCCGGAGACCCGCGGGCGGTCCGAGAGTCCGCGGTGTCCGAGAGAAGAGAAGTGAGGCCTCGGGGGACGCGGGCGGGCGGCGGGGAGCCGGCTGCAGGCTTGTGGGAGTTCGCACGCCCTAGTGGCTGACTCTGCCCTCGGATACCTTTTTCGCTGGCCAGGTGTTCTGTGGCTGAGCGGAGGCCGGCCGCGGCACCCATTTCCGAAGGCGCAGCCGGCTCTGGCCTTAGTGTTTGGGTGGCTGCGGGGCCTCTCGAAATGGCAGTGCCTAAACCGTGGTGACGGCGGAAGCTCCCGGCGAATCAGCAGTCTTAATGTTTTCCGAGAGCCTAGTGTCTCAGCGCGTGGGTCGTCCTCCACAAACAGCTTCCAGGAACGAGAATATCTGGCTTTGGTTGTGTTAAAAGAAAGAAAAAGGGTGTTCTCTTTTAAATCTTCTTTACCGAGGAATACTTTACAGTAAGAGACACAGATTTTATGTATGGAGTTAAGCGAGTTTTCTAAATGTGTACACCTGTGTAGGCACCAAGCAGGTCAAAATAATGAACCTTTCCATTACCCCGAAGGTGCCGTCATGCCCCCTCTTCCGTCCCATAGACCAGGCCACCGCTGTTCTGATTTCTTACTGCTGTACAATAATCTTGCCTTTTCTCTAACTCAGTACGAGTGGAATCGTGTAGTTCGATTCTTTTGTGACTAGTTTCTTCACATCGGCTAGAGAACCTTTGAATTCATACAGAACTGTATCTCTTTGAAAATGATTTAGTTGTCTGTACTGTACTGCTTAATTATTAGCATGTTATTCCCAAGATTAAATTGAGTGGTTGGTGAGTTAAATGTTGCTTCGGCTGTTCTGTTCACTATGCAGAAAAAGAAAAAAAAAAAAAGGTTTTCCTGTAAATCTGGATGATTCTGGGTTTCTCTCCATTTAAATTCATTTAAAGGACAGTAAAAATTGCTTCTTTGTCATTATGATCAGAATGTAACTTTTTTTTTCTTACACATTAGCAGGAAGTGTAATAAATATCCTGATTCACTTGAGTACAGAGTATATTAGAATAGAGTACTAACTTTTGAGAACGCTGGTAATGGCTTTACTAATTATAGAAAATTTTAAATGCAAATTCTGGTAGGAATCTTTATGTGAGAGCCTGCCAGCTGTGACTTCTCCAGTTACATTTGTTTAAATAGAAGCTACTGTCTGGAGGTTGCTACTGATAAATCAAAATACAGATTTGAGAAGAGAA
The DNA here is from genome assembly GCA_004024625.1 of Mellivora capensis. NCBI lineage: Eukaryota > Metazoa > Chordata > Mammalia > Carnivora > Mustelidae > Mellivora > Mellivora capensis. The sequence goes on from PISX010022806.1 coordinate 10,930, forward strand.
AGGTGAATGCTACAGCTTAATTCAGCTTAACATTTTGGTTAAGCGTTTGATTTTGGGGTGGTGGGGATAGCATTAATATATTTGAAAATTTAATGAAAACTAATTCCCTCTCACCACAAAAATGACTTTCTTATATCCACTGAAAATTTCACATTAAATTTCAAGGAATTCAGGAAACCCTTCCATGAACTGGTGCCAAGGAATCCTTTAGTGGTTTAGTTAATGCTTTTATTATTTTTTTTTCGTAACGGAAGAAGAGCATTCATTTGGTCAGTAGAAATCACGCAGAACATACTGGTGTTACGATAAAAGTGGGTCACAAACCAAGAAAGTTAGTAATGGAAAGCAAATCTAGAAAAAGGTTTTCCTTTGACTCTAGAATGTACATTCAGCCTTACTACAAATATGTACTGAGCACCAGTGGTGTACCAGTCCTGCTCTGGGCCATTGAGATTTGGCAGAGAAGAAAGCAAAGTTTCTTCTCTTGGGGAGCTCACAATTCTAGGATTTGTTCTTTTGATGGCCTCATCACAATTCCCTATTTTCGTTCATCCACTCCTAACACACTTATTATGTATCAGTGTTAGACTGAGTCCCAGCTCTCAAGGATCCAGCCCACTGGGAGTAGTAAATGGGTAAGAAGATGAAAGCATAAAAGTAAGAAATGCAAAAGCTAGTTTTAAGCACAGGGTGTTGTCTAATCACCCAAAGGGGTGCACCTGGAAATTCTGGTGGTGATTCTGCAGGAGGTATGGCCTTACCTAAGTCTTGAAAGACAAGTTGGCTAGGTGAAGAGAATAGGGAAGAAGAATTAGTGTTCCAGAGAAGGAAGGAATGTGTGCAGAGGTACAGAGCATAGACTACCAAGAAATTAGCCTCACAAGGAGTATGGAATGAAGTTGAGGTGCTGGAGGGATAAGGCTGGAGAGTAAGACAGAGCCTATTAGGTACCTGTAGATCAGACTATGGGATTGGAACTAGTTGATAGGACTCATTGAGGAATTTTAAGCCTGTAAGTACCATGCAAGATCATACTATATATTTTTTGAAATTTTTATTTTATTATTTCTTAAAGGTTTTAATTATTTTTTGTCAGAGAGTGCATGAGTGAGCAAGAGTACAAGCAGGGGGAGCATCAGGCAGAGAGAGAAGCAGGCTTCCCTCTGAGCAAGGAGCCCAGTGTGAGACTCAATCCCAGGACCCTGGGATCATGACCTGAGCCAAAGGCAGATGCTTAACCGCCTGAGCCACCCAGGCATCCCTTTACTATATTTACTTTTTAGTAGGATTGTTCTACTGGTGTGAATGATGGGGCTCTCTGTAGGCAGGTAGTACAGGGAAGTATTCTGTTGGAATAAACCAGAAGAGAAGTGTTGATCTCCTGAACTAGGGCAGTGGCAGGAGGAATGAAGGGGAGATACTGATTTGAAGTGGTAAGGGGATAAGACGTGTTTGGTTTTGAAACTGTTCAATTCAGTTTGAGATGCCTGTAAGATGTCAAAATGGAAATAGTTTAATATATAAATACAGACTTCAGGGAGGTCTGAGCTGTAAATAGGATTTTGGAAATCATGAGCACATAGGTGGTATTTGAGGTTCTAAATGTGGATGAGGTCATCTAGGGAAAATATGGAGGGTTTGGAAATGCTGAAGGCCAACAACAATTAAGTAGGGAAAATATGGAGGGTTTGGAAATGCTGAAGGCCAGCAGCAATTACGGGTATAGGTAAAGGAAGAAGCTTGCAAAAAAGACTAGAGAGGAATAATCATGGAAGTGGGAGAAAATTGATTGTGGGTATGAAAGGAGTTGATGGTGAGGAGGGCCACGTGCAGCAGTTGGAAAATAAAGTCAAAACTGAAAGGGCCCATTGACTTAAGGAGTGGATGATCACACCTTTATTTTTTATTATTTGGTGTTTTTTGTTTTGTGTGAGTGTGTTTTTGTTTTGCTTTGTTTTTAGAAGTGGGAGAAAGAGAGAGGGGGAGGGAGGGGGATAGAGAGAACCTTTTTTTTTTTTTTTTTCATTTCTTTTCAGCGTAACAGAATTCATAGTTTTACAACACACCCAGTGCTCCATGCAATGTGTGCCCTCCATAATACCCAGCACCTGGCTCCCCCAACCTCCCACCCGGATAGAGAGAATCTTTTTTTTTTTTTTTTTTTAATTTATTTATTTGTCAGAGAGGGAGAGAGAGCGAGCGAGCACAGGCAGAGTGGCAGGCAGAGGCAGAGGGAGAAGCAGGCTCCCCGCCGAGCAAGGAGCCTGATGTGGGACTCGATTCCAGGACGCTGGGATCATGACCTGAGCCTAAGGCAGCCGCTTAACCAACTGAGCCACCCAGGCGTCCCCGGATAGAGAGAATCTTAAGCAGGCTCCATGCCCACCCTGTGTGAAGCACAGTGTGTGAGGCTTGATCTCACAACCCTGAAATCTTGACCTGAACCGAAATCAAGAGTTGATGCCTGACCCATCTGAGCTACCCAGGTGCCCCCAGATACCTTTAAAGATAACTTCGGTGGAGTACAAAAGTCAGATGCTGAGCATGGAGAAGAGAAGGTGGGAAGAAGTACAACCGTGTAAATAGAGACCATTCTTTTAAGAAGCCTAACCTGACTGATGGAGTATGGTAGGTAGCTAAAGTGACACACAGTTATGTCCCTTCTTACTGAAAACCTTCAGTGTTTTTTTCACTGCTCATAATGTAAAATTCAGATCCTTTTGTGGCTCACAAGACCACATGGTCTTCCTCCCCATATGACTTTCTTCCCTCTTCCTTTGGGCTCTATTCCTTGAAATGTAGGTGTCTATTCTTCCCTGAGGGCCTTCATAATTGTGTAGCTCTCTTTGCCTTAGCATAGCTTCTCCCCCTATTTTCCCCATTAACTACCTCCTACTCATCCCTGAAGTCTCACTTCCTTAGTGAGGGGCCTTCCTGCCCTTCCCCTGCAGGTTATGATCCCTTGTTACATACTCCATAGTGTTCCACGACTTCCCCTTTCATAGCATTGCGTTGGGTGTAATGTGCAGCAGATTATTTGGAGAACACAAATTTGCATTAAGCAAACCACTATTATATGAGTAGGGGAAAAGTGCTTAAGTGACCTCTCTGCTCTGTCACAAGACTGGGTGATATTTGTGTGAATTTTTTTGGCCGTGCTAATTGGATTAGGAAAAGAAAGGCTTTGCTCTTGGGCAAAAACTAGATATAACTAGAAGTTGGACTTGCTTAGTGGTGTGAGAACTTTTGCTTTACACCTTATTGAAAGTCTTGTAGGAAAGGAAAAATGAATTGATTATTTTGAGTGTGAAACTCTTTGGCCCCTTACTCCGTTTTACCCAGTTTTGAACAGTTGCTTTTATAACATAGCTTTTGGTAATAGGAGGTTTCTTAGGAATGAGTTATGGGGTCAGAGCAGAACAGACTATGAATTTCTCTTGTGCATTGTCTCATTAGAACTTCATGCAGGCAGTGCCAATGCCTTGAACAACACCAGGCACTTAGTAGGTGCGTGATAAATCTTTGTTGAATAATGACTTCTTACCAGAGAAGCCTGACTTGATGTGTTTGGGAGAGGGGGAGGATAAGCCTAGAGAGAGAGGTTAGAAGTTGAAGAAATAGAAGGGATTACTGTTGGTGCCAGAAACCTTGAAAAGTAGGTGCTGCTGGGAGCAAGAGCACATAGATAGAAGAACTGGCCTTGAAAGGGCACAACTGGCAGAAGTGAGATTGCTGGAAAAGTCTGATTTGGTTTGACTGACAAACTAATGAAACATTAAGTAGTCTCAGGTTAACTGCTTTTTGAGAAATGTTCATGATTGCTTTTTTTTTTTTTTTGTCTGTAGTCACTGCTGATTGCTGTCTGAATCAGGCCGGGGCATGAGAAGGGCAGAGAAAGAATGAAGTTTTATGAGCTTTCAGGGAAGGGAGTAAAACTGTAGGGAAATGGGAAAAAAAAAAAAAAAATCATCTAAGCCATGGAGTAATGTTTCTAGTAAATGGTGGCTCAGAAAGAATTTGGTTGACTAATCAGAGTTTAGGAACTGTGAAACTCTTAACTGGTCATTTTTCTTTATTAGAAATTAGTAGTTAGATAACTGCCAGAGTAAGAGTCATTTGAGTCAGCCAAGTTTTAGAAGTAGAGTATCAAGGGAAGTCTATTTTTCTAGTATTTATAGTGGGTAGCTATAGGATAAACCAAAGCTTTCTTTTTTTCTTTCTTTCTTTATTTTTTTAAATTTATTTTTTATTTATTTGACAGAGATCACAAGCAGGCAGAGAGGCAGGCAGAGAGAGAGAGAGGGGGAAGCAGGCTCCCTGCCGAGCAGAGAGCCCGATGCAGGGCTCGATCCCAGGACCCTGAGATCATGACCTGAGCCAAAGGCAGAGGCTTAACCCACTGTGTCACCCAGGCGCCCCAAACCAAAGCTCTCTTGTACTAAAACACTTCCTTTGCAGTGTGTATTACACGCTGTCTGTAATTGTTTAATCTTAGGATTAGGGGTTTCACATGGTTGCATGTGCTCTTCTCTACAGACTCCTTAAATTTCCTTGAAAATAGCCTGCTTTCTCATATTTGGAGTTTTTACATATGTTGGATATTTTCTATGCCTTATCTATCTAGGAAATCTCTTTAAGACTAGCCTCTGTTCTCTTTTTAGGCAAAGTTATGTGATTCCTGAACCTCTATATTCTATTATTGGAGTATGAATCACACAGTGTTATAACTGTCTTCTTGTGTGTCAGCCTCTTTGAGGGGTGCTTTGTTTTTGTTTCCCCATCATTTGCCTGTAGTTCTGAGACATTCACTAAACAAAAGAATCACCCTCCCCTTTTAAAAATGTTGGCCCCCTGGGATGCCTGGGTGGCTCAGTTGGTTAAGCGGCTGCCTTCGGCTCAGGTCATGATCCCAGCGTCCTGGGATCGAGTCCCACATCGGGCTCCTTGCTTGGCGGGGAGCCTGCTTCTCCCTCTGCCTCTGCCTGCCACTCTGTCTGCCTGTGCTCGCGTGTTCTCTCTCTCTCTGACAAATAAATAAATAAAATCTTAAAAAAAAAAAAAATGTTGGCCCCTTGCGTCTCCTGCCTGGCTCAGTTGGTGGAGCATGCACTTCTTCTTCCTTTTTTTTTTTAAGATTTTATTTATTTATTTATTTATTTGACAGAGAGAGAGAGAGATACCACAAGTAGGCAGAGAGGCAGGTAGAGAAGGGGAAGCAGGCTCCCTGCTGAGCAGAGAGCCTGATGTGGAGCTCGATCCCAGGACCCTGAGATCATGACCTGAGCCGAAGGCAGAGGCTTAACCACTGAGCCACCCAGGCGCCCTGAGCATGTACCTCTTGATCTCAGGGTTGTGAGTTCAAGCCCTGCATTGGGTGTAGAGATTACTTAAAAATCTTAAAAATAGATAAATAACATGTTAGCACCTTGATGTATTCCAGCCCCCTCATTCATAGCTGAGGAGATGCCTGTCCAACATGAGGTTGGGACTTCTGTACAGTTGCCACTATAGCCAATAGTGACACAGATGGGACCCAAATTTAGTCCTTAGGATTCTCATTTCTGTGTTATCCCAATTTGCCATTGTGACTACTTACATTGCTTTCTCCTTAAGATCTACTTGAGATTAATGCCACTGACAGTATCATTTAAATTTTTTGTAGCAAGGAGAGAACGGAATGTGTTTTAATAGGTGGGGTCATTTTGGGATTGGGGGCCTTTAAAACAGTACCTGGGATCCGTGGATTAGACTGGACAGTGATTTCCAAGTCCCCTGAAACTGTCTGCTAAATTGTGTGTATGTGTGAGTGTATTTCGGTATTTTGTTTCTAGGTGATTCAATAGCTTTTGTTCTCCTGTGGATCTCTGTGACTCCCCATAGGTAAGAGCCATTGGTTTAAGGGAAAGCAGCCTTGGGAATGGTGCCCCTATAGGGAATATATAACTAGAAATTATAACTGTGTGTTGCCTCTGATGTATGTTCTGTAGTTACTGATACTTGCCTGCAATTTTGGAAATCCAAACAGTCACCTTTGTCCTACGCTTTCTAGCTTGCCTTTTCCAATTTATTGTTTTTGTTTGTTTGCTTGTTTTTTGAGGGAGGCTGCAGAGGGAACAGGAGAGGGAATCTTAAGCAGGCTCCACACTGGGTGTGGAGCCTGATGTGGGGCTCTGTCTTACAATCCTGAGATCACGAACTGATCAAAATTCCGATGCTCAACCAACTGAGCCACCCAGGCGCCCCTCAGTTTCTTGATTTTAACTGGAATCCCCAAGAACTCAAAGCTGCTCCCAGATCACTACTATGCACATAATTCCCTGTTCCCAGTTGGACACCTGTTACAGCTCTTGCAGTCTCCTGTTCTGTCGTTCTGTCTCCCTGCTTGATCACTTAGTGTTCTGTTAAAGTCACTGTTTCTTGAGGGCTGTTTGTTGGGGCTTGTTTATTTTTTTCATTTCAAAAAAATTTTATTTATTTATGAGATAAGAGCGCAACTGGAGAGGAGCAGAGGGAGAGGGAAAGAAGCAGACTCCATGCTGAGCACAGAACCCAATGTGGGGCCTTGATCCCACAAGCCTGACATCATGACCTGAGCCAAAGTCAAGAGCTGGCCACTCAACCAGCTGAGCCACCCAGGCACCCCATAGGGGCTTGGTTAAACTAACTGGCATATTAGAACTTTTGTAATACTCTCCATTATTCTGGGTAGCATGCTTAGCTGTGTACTGTGTCAGTCTAGCTTGTAAAATTTAAAACATAGCAGCTGATAACTGAGGAAGAAATAGGGTTCTGCAGGATAATTTTAAAGAATGTAAATTCTGACTTTGTTGTTCTGAGTCGAATACTCAGATGTTCTAATTAATGATGTTCTAGCTTGCCTGGCTATTGTCTGAAATAGCTGTTGAAAATTAATGTGATGCTATTTTAAGTGTATTTAATGTAGTGTTAATTTAATGTTCTGTTTATGGTATAGTAGTAGTAATTTTCAGGCAGTTGTTTCGGCTTAATGGTGAAATCCTTGGTTTTAGATCTTAAACATTGGGGCGCCTGGGTGGCTCGGTCAGTTAATATCTGTCTTAGGCTCAGGTCATGATCCCGGGGTCCTGGGATTGAGCCATATGTGGGGCTCTCTGCTCAGCAGAGAGTCTACTACTTCTCCTTCTGCTTCTGCCTGCCCATCCCCACGCCCCGTCCCCTGTCAAATAAATAAGTAAATCCTTAAAGATCTTAAAACATCTTTAAACACCTTTAAAATGAAACCTATGTACAAGAGGAATGCCTGCATACATAAAATCCTCTAAATTTTAGCATGTGATTTCAAACTGTTGGGATTGATTATCTCTGGGAAAGAAGCCCTGGTCGAGAAATTGATTTCTGATGAGACACTTTAATCTGTGAATTTCTGGTACTTTTTCAGTGTGGTATTTTCATGTTTTGTTTTGTTTTTTTAAGATTTTATTTATTTATTTGACAGACAGAGATCACAAGTAGGCAGAGAGGCAGGCAGAGGGGGGCTGGGGAAGCAGGCAGAGCCTGATGTGGGGCTCGATTCCAGGACCCTGGGATCATGACCTGAGCTGAAGACAGAAGCTTAACATATTGAGCCACCCAGGCGCCCCTTCATGTTTATTTTAATGTACTCTTCTTACTCCTTTTGTAACCAGTATGTCTGATTTAATATGCTCTTCTTCTGTCGATTTAATTTGGTTTATTTCACTGAGCATTTATAACTTTGTTTCAGACTGCTTTCATTCCTTTGAAGAAAATCTCATACCGAATTATTTTATTCTTTCACTGTATTTGAACAGTTTTATACTCTGAAAGCTGTCAGTTCCTTTTTGCAGTTTCTAGTTGACCCTGGAACAGTACAGGGTTAGGGGTGTCCACATATAAGTTTTAACTCCCTAAAACTTAGTTATTATTAGCCCACTGTTGACTGGAAACCTTACCAAAGACATAGTTAAGATATTTTTTATGTTGTGTGTATTTTTATAACAAAGTGAGCTAGAGAAAAGAAAATGTTATTAAAATCATAAGGAAGAGGGGGCACCTAGGTGGTTCAGTCATTAAGCGTGTGCCTTTGGCTCAGGTCATGATCCCAGGGTCCTGGGATCGAGCCCCACATCGGACTCCCTGCTCCTTGAGAAGCCTGCTTCTCCCTCTCCCCCTGCTGTGTTCCCTCTCTCGCCATGTCTCTCTTTGACAAGTAAATAAAATCTTTAAAAAAAAAAAAAAACATAAGGAAGAGAAAATACCCATTTTGTTCAAGGGTCACTACTTAATCGTGCTTCCAGAAATCCTTTAGATGGGTTGGACTTAGGTTGTATGGCTCCCAGAATGTGACCACTCTGTTCCTAGTCAAGGGCTGGTATGCTGGGGCACCTTAGAAAACTGAAGTTACTTCATGACAGTGAGACCTGCTTCTGCATGGATTTATGTTTTAATCATTGCCTGCTTCCCTTTCTCCCTCAATCGCACTCCTAGGAAACAAATACTAGAACAATGTTCTACACCTTGCTTTTTTTCACTTAATCTGTTATTGGAAATCCTTCCATTTAGCTGTGTTCATTTTAACATTTTAATAGTATTCATTATTTAACCATTGATCTATGGGTTTGTAGATTATTTCTAGTAGTTAGCTATTAAAAAACAATGTCGTGGGACACCTGGGTGGCTCAGTTGGTTGAGCGGCTGCCTTCGGCTCAGGTCATGATCCCAGCATCCTGGGATCGAGTCCCATGTCGGGCTCCTTGCTCAGCGGGGAGCCTGCTTCTCCCTCTGCCTCTGCCTGCCACTCTGCCTGTGCTCGCTCGCTCGCTCTCCCTCTCTCTCTGACAAATAAATAAATTTTAAAAAAACAAAACAAAAAAACAATGTCGTTAGCTATTAAAAAACAATGTTGCAATGAATAACCTTACAAAGAAGTTTTATCAATGTACACTTCCATCAATGGTGTAAGAAACTGCTTGTTTCCTTATACTCTTTGACCTCTACCCATCATCTAACTTTCTGATCTTTATCTGAGAGGTGAAAAATGGTCTTACTGTAGTTATAATTTGCAATTTTGTTGTAATGAGTGCCGTTGAACAGCTTCTCTTTTGAAAAAGCCATTGGTATTTCCTTTCTCTTTTTAATACATAGGAGTTCTTTACACATTAAGGAAGTTAAGTCTTTGTCGTATATTGCAAATATTTTTTCAATTTATTACCTTTTGGCCTTGTTTGTGGTATTTTTTCATGTAGAAAATTTAAATTTTTATGAAATAAAATTTATGAAAATTTTATGAAATTAATCAGCTTTTTCTACATTTTTTGCACCATGGCTTAGAAAGACCTTGTCTAGTCTATGATTACAAAAAATTTCCTTCAGTGTTTTCTTCTACAATTTTATGGTTTCTTTTTTTTTTTTAATGTTTAAATGATTGCTCAACCAGGACTTTATTCTGATAAAAGGAATGAGGTAGACATCCAATTAATTTTTTTGTATAAAATATATATAACAAAATATTCCATTTTAGCCATTTTCAGGTATACAATTCAATGTCATTGATTCCATTTATAATGTTGTGCAACCGTCATCACCCTTTCCAAAACCCTTTCAGCACCCCAAATAGAAACTCTGTACCCATTAAGCAATAACTCCTTATTTCCCCTGCCCCCCTGGTGACTTCTGCTCTACTTTGTATCTGTGAATTTGTCTCTTGTGGATACCTCATACAAGTGGAATCATATGTTTGTCCCTTTGTGTCTGGTTTATTTCACTTAGCATAAGGTTGTCAAGGTTGAGCTATGTTTTTGTAGCCTGTTACCAACTTCATTCCTTTTTATGGCTGACTAATATTTTTTTGTACATATATACCACATTTTGTTTCTCCATTCATCTGTTAATGGACACTTAGGTTGTGTTCACCTTCTGACTGCTGTAAATATGCTGCTATGAACATTTGTGCATATAGCCATTGGAATCCTTGTTTTTTAAATCTTTTGGATTTGGACCTAGAAGTGGAGTTGCTGGATAATATGATAATTCTGTGTTTAGGTAAATGATTTCTATGGTGGCTGCAATTTTTACGTTGCCACTAGCAGTGTTTGGGGATTCTAATTTCTTTATATCCTCACAAACACTTGTTATTTTCCATTTAAAATTATAGTCTTGCTAGTAGGTATGAAGTGGTTTATATTTGCATTTCTGTAATGACTAAGGATGTCGAGTATCTTTTTCCTGTGTTTATTGACTAATTGTGTATCTTGGGAGAAATGTCTGTTCAGGTCCTTCGCCTGTTTTTTTCTTAAGACAACTTTTTTTTAAACTTTTTTTTTTTTTAAGATTTTATTTATTTATTTGAGAGAGAGGGAGAGCACAGAGGGAGAGTGAGAGGGAGAAGCAGACTCCCTACTAAGCAGAGAGCCCAATATGGGACTTGATCTTGGGACCCTAAGATCATGACTTGAGCTGAAGGCAGATGCTTAACCAGCTTAGCCACCCAGGCACCCAAGACTTCATTTTTTTTTAGAGTAGTTTTAGGTTCACAGCAAAATTGAGGGGGAGCTGCAGAAATTTCTCATATACCTCCTGCCCCCACACATATGGCCTTCCACATTATCAAAAATCCCCCACCAGAGTGGTATGTTTGTTATAATTGATGAGCCTACATTGATATAAATATCCAAAGTCCTTAGTTTAGCTTGGGGTTCATTTTTGGTGGTATACATTCTGAGGGTTTGGGCAAATGTACATGTATCCATCATTATGGCATAATATATAAAAATCTGGTGTTCTCCCTATTCATCCCTACCCCCTTCCCCAACCCCAGTAACCATTATTGATCTTTTTACTGTCTACATAGTTTCGCCTTTTCCAAAAATGTCATATAGTTGGAATCATACAGTAAGTAGCCTTTCCAGATTGGCTTCTTTCACTTAGTAATATGCATTTAAGGTTCCTACATGTCTTCATGGCATGATAATTCATTTCTTTTGAACACTGAATAATACTCCATTGTCTGGATGTAACATTGTTTTTGATTATCTACTAAAGGACATCTTGGTTGCTTCCAAGTTTAGACAGTTGTACATAAAGCTGCTATGTCCGATTTTTCTGTGGACATAAGTTTTTACCTTCTTTGGGTAAATAGCAAGGAGTGCAATTACTGGATCATATGGTTAGAGTATGTTTAGTTTTGTGAGAAACCACCAAACTGTTTTCCAAAGTGGCTGTACCATTATGTATTCTCACCAACAATGAATGAGAGTTATTGTGCTTTGTATCCTTGTCAACTTTTGGTGTTCTCAGTGTTCGAGATTTTGGCCATTCTAATAGATGTCTGTGTATTTTTACATCGTTTGTCCTTTTGTTGTTGAATTGTAGGAATTCTTTACATGTTGTGGTTATTCATCCCTTGTCAGATATATGATAGGCAAATATTTTTTCCCAAGCTGTGTGTTTCCTTTTAATTGTGTATTGTCATTTGATGAACAGAGATTTTAATTTTGATGAAGTCCAATGTATTTTTTTTTTTTTTGCCACCTGTGCTTTTGGTGTCATGATTTAAGAAACTATTACCAAATCTAAGATGATGACTTTCAGTGCCTACGCTTTCTTCCAAGAGTTTTATTGTTTTAGCTCTTACATTTGGTCTTTGATCCATTTTAGTTAATTTTTGTATGGTGAAAGTCAGCTTCATTTTTTTTGCATGTGGATATCCAGTTTTCCCAGCATCACTTGTTGAAAGACTTTCCACATTGAATTTGCTTGCTTGTTGAAAATCAAATGATTGTAGATCTGAGAATTTATTTCTGAACTTTGTATTCTATTCCATTGATCTCTGTGACTGTTTTTATGCCATACCACACTGGTACAATTATTGTAGCTTTGCAGTAAGTTTTGTAATTGGGAAGTGTTAGTCCTCCAACTTTGTTACTCTTTTTCAAGATTGTTCCAGCTATTCAGTCAGGGTCCTATAAAATTCCATATAAATACTGGGATGAGGTTTTCCATTTCTGCATAGTTGTCACTGAAATTTTGATAGAGGTGACACTGAATCAGTATATCACTTTAGGTAGTTTTTGTATTCTTAGTATTTAAATCTTCCAATTCATGAATACAGGATTTCTTTGTATTTATTTAGGTTATCTTTAATTTCAGCTGTGTTTTGTAGTTTCCAGTGTACAAATCTTTCACCTTTTTGGTTAAGTTTATTCCCTACAATTCTTTTCCATTCTGTTGTAAATGGGATTGTTTTCTTAATTTCCTTCTTTGGATTCATTGCTAGTGTATAGAAATACTGACTTTTGTATGTTGATTTTGTGTTCTGCAGCTTTGCTGAATTTATTAACTCAAAAGGTTTTGTGTGTGTGTGTGGGTGGGTGGATTCTTTAGGATTTTCTACATATAAGGTCATGTCATTTGTGAATAAAGATAGTTTTACAACTTCCTTTCCAATTTGAATGCCTATTTATTTATTATAGCACAGTTACTCTGGCTAAAATTTCAGTACTCCGTTGAATAGAAGTGGTGAAAGTGTGGGATGCCCTACTGGCTCATTTGGTAGAGCGTGTGATTTTTGTTCTTGAGGTTGTGAGTTTGAACCCCAGGTTAGGTGTGGAGATTACTTATAAATAAAAATTTTAAGATAAATAAATAAAATCTCGGGGGGGGGGGAAGAAGTGGTGAAATTGGGAATCCTTGTCTTGTTCCTGACCAGTTTTTTTTTTTCCTAAATAATTGCCTGCTTTTATCGTACTGTTTGCTGAATATCTCATCCCTTTTTCCTGCCATTTAGAGTACCATCCTTATAATTTGCAGAATTCCTTTATGTATATTGAGTGAATGAAGCATGAACAAATGCCTGTATAATCTCATCTCTATGTCTGTTCATCCTCATTTCTTGCATTTTCCTCTCTTATGCACCACAAGTTCTGTGCTGCTTATACTTCTTGCAAGACATCAGTTATTAATTCTTTCATTTGTTTATTTATTTTTTCATTTATTTTTATGTACTTTTGCATCTTAATGACTTGGCACGAGCTGTTTTGTCTACTTAGACCTGTCATTCTCTACTTGTTTATGTGGCATACTCCTGATTATTCTTTTTTTTTTTTTTTTTTTTTTTTTTTTTTTTTTTTTTTTTTTTTTTTTTTTTTTTTTTTTTTTTTTTTTTTTTTTTTTTTTTTTTTTTTTTTTTTTTTTTTTTTTTTTTTTTTTTTTTTTTTTTTTTTTTTTTTTGGTAAGTCTTCATTTTAAGTTTCTGCACCCAGTGTGGGACTCGAACTTAACAACCCAGAGATCAAGAGTTGCATGCTCCACCAGCTGAGCCAGGCCGGTGCCCCTCCTGGTCTTTTGGGTCTATTCATGCACTGTCCTCTTTACTCCCCGAGGTGAAAATAAATCTACTTTCCATGTTTATTTTGTATATCTGTGTGTGTGTGTATTTATCTGAGGTTTTATTTATTTGACAGAGTGCACAAGCAGGGGGAGGGGGAAGGGAAGAAGCAGGCTCCCTGCTGAGCAGGGAGCCCCATGCAGTGTGGGACTCCATTCCAGGCCCCTGGGATCATGCCTTGAGCTTAACCAGCTGAGCCACACAGGCATCCCTCTGTGTTTATTTTAAATGTGAGCATACTTTTCTTATGGCACTTAGGATAGTCTTAAGGAAAATTCTGAGGTCTGAGTATAAAAAAAGAGAAGGTTGTTAGATATAGTGGTACAAATAGCCGTAAACATTGACAGCTGTAAATAAGAACAGTGATAGATCATGAGAAATGGATATAATTTTTCAGGTTCTTAATCCCATGCAATAAAGGCTTTTTTGTTGTTCTTACTTATTACTGAAATGACCAAAATGCAATGATAAGAAGAAAAATCTACATTATTATTTGGCACCAGAGAAGGGTCTTACCCATATACTTGAGACTTAGAGGGTTTTTTGGGTTTTTTTTTGTTGTTGTTGTTGTTGTTGTTGTTTTCAGTTTTCTTGAGAAATGACTGATATACATATATACATCACTGTTTACATTTAAGGCATGTACAGCATGGTGGTTTGATTTATATGTATTATAAAATGATTACCACATAGGTTCTGCTAACATCCATCTTCTCATATAAATAGAAGAAAAGGAAAAGACAGGAAGGAAAACAGTTTTCTCCTTGTGATGAGAACTTTTAGGATTTAATCTCAATAACTTTTCTCTGTATCACATAGTAGTGTTAAGCTCTAGTCATCCTGTTGTACATTACCTCTGTAATACTTACTTTACTTATAACTGGAAGTTTGTATCTTGAACAGTTTCCTCCAATTCCAAGACTTAGGGGATTTTGCTATAAAACAGTGTGAGGATCTACAAAAGCTGCCACTCTGTCTGCCTGTGCTCGCTCGCTCTCTCGCACTCTGTCTCTCTGACAAATAAATAAAATCTTTTAAAAAAAAGAGATCAGTTAAAATAAAAATTTTTTTAAATAAGAAATGTGTTGGGTTTGGGGTACTTGGGTGGCTTAGTCAGTTAAGTGTCTGACTCTTGATTTCTGCTCAGGTCGTGATCTCAGGGCAGTGGGATTGAGCCCCATGAAGGTGGCTCCATGCTTAGTGTGGAGTCTGCTTGAGATTCTCTCTCTCCCACTTCCCCTTCTCTCACTTGTGTGTGCAAACACACATACTCTCTCTCTCTCTAAAATAAATAAATTTTAAAAAGAGATTTGAAGCAGATAGTCAAAAGTGGCAATAAGAGTTTAATCTCACTGATGGTAAAATGAGTGTGATATTATGTTTTTCTATTTGAAATATTTCACAATGAAAATAAATTTTTATTGCATAAATCTGTACCCTTCCCTAGATGTTCAGCCTTCCCCCCCAAATTTACTAATTTCTTATCCTCCTTCTAGAATTATTCACTGTATTCTGGGCATATTTATGTTTGAGTGGATTGTTCCCTCCCCACCATGTGCAATACTGTTTTGTACTTTTTTCATTATGCAGTGAAATTGTTCATTTCATTGTTTCTTTGAAATTTTTTCATATCACTATATGTAGTACTTGTCCTTTTTCCTTGTTTCCTTTTCCCTTATAAATTATAAGGCATTGGTGCCTTATAATTTTTCTCACCAGTTCACTCCGGAAGATCACTTAACATTTTTGCTAATTTTTCACTCTTATGTACAGTGAACATCCTTGTCCATAAATCTTTGCACACAGGTGTGTGGCTATGTGATATAAATTCCTAGAGGATAAAATTGGTGGATCAAATTTATGATCTTATTAAATCATTCCCAAACATGTATCTGTTTACATTCAGCAATAATGTATGAGAATACTATCATCCGCCTAGTGTTAGCAGAATTTTTTATTCTTTTTTTTTTTTTTTAAAGATTTTATTTGTTTATTTAACAGACAGAGATCACAAGTAGGCAGAGAGGCAGGCAGAGAGAGAGGAAGGGAAGCAGGCTCCCTGCTGAGCAGAGGGCCCGATGTGGGGCTCGATCCCAGGACCCTGAGCCGAAGGCAGAGGCTTTAACCCACTGAGCCACCCAGGCGCCCCTCAGAATTTTTTATTCTTGCCAATTTGTTTTCTCTACATTTGATACAGAAAAGCTATTAACAGAAAACTGTTTTAGTATGTTTTCATTTTGTAATTTTTAATTTTTTTAAAAAAGATTTTTATTTATTTGAGAGAGAGTGCACGCACCAGCAAGAGAGAACACAAGTTGGGGGGAGGGGTAGAGGGCGAAGCAGGCTCCCTGCTGAGCAGGGAACCTAATGTAGGGCTTAGTCCCAGGACTTTGGGATTGTAAGCTGGGCCAGAGGCAGACAGTTAACCAACTGAGCCACTCAGGTGTCCCTGTTTTAGTATTATTTTGAATTAATATTTTTCTCTTATGTCAGTTACTAATTTGCAATATAAAATTACTTTATAGGGGCGCTTGGGTGGCTCTGATGGTTTAACTACTGCCTTTGGCTTAGGTCATGATCTCCAGGTCTTGGGATCAAGCCCCATGTCAGGCTCCCAGCTCAGTGAAGTTATCAAATAAATATAAGCCTGGATCTGAATATATTTAATTTTACATATAAAATTTATTACTTAACATATAAAAACTCAATATAATTAATGTGTTGGAATAGTTGACACTTTTTCATCTTTTCAGCTAATTACATTTGTTATATGCTTTCTTGGAAAAGTTTTTGAAACCGAAAGTTAATATTTCTGTCCAAATTAATATATGAGGCTATATAATTTTGATACTGGAACTGAATTAAGTCATTTGAAAGTAGAAAATTAGGGGTCAGTTTAACTTAAAAACATAGATGCGTACATCTTAAATAAAACAATGTACATCTAGACAATGGGATATTATTCAGCACTAAAAAGAAATGAGCTATTAAGCCATGAAAGGACATGGAGGAACTTTAAAGGCATATTACTAGGTGAAAATGTGTAAACTGTAATTCAACACCTACCTGAGTAAAGGAGAACAGCTGTATGATCACTTACGTAAATGCAGGGAAAACACTGAATACAGTTCAACACTCACTCATGATAAAGAATGTTTAGCCAACTAGAAATTGAAGAGAAATATCTTAACTTGAAAAGGGTATCTATTGATCAGAAACCCAAAGCAAATATTATGCCCAGAGGTTAAACCTTAGTAGCAATTGTTTCAAAATCGGGGAAAAAATATATCTATATGACACTGAATAGTCAATTTTAGCCAATGGGATTAGAAATAAATAAAAAAAAATACAGGGAAGAGACAGAATTACATCTGTTTGGTAATACTGAGAAATCCAGAGCCGCTACAGAATATTAGAGAGCTCAGTAAGACTGCTGGATGAGAGAGCAGCATTAAAAAATCAGTAGCAACAATTATAGCGTGTATGTGTATTATTTCTATTGTGTGTTTGTGGCAGATTGCAATTTCCAAAGTGGCAATACCAACATATGTTGTGTTCCACATGTTCTTTGCACACGCAGTGTGACCCACTGAGAGGTGGTCTGTGTTCCCTACTCTCTGCATCTTAGAAGGCCCAGTGAGTGAAAATACAAACTAGAAAGTTACCTGTTCAGTGGGGCTGGTGGCATACAAGAGGCCAGGGAATCCATAGTAGGGGCTTTGTCAAGAAGTGACTTGAGCTCTTGTTTTTTGGGAGGTTTTTGATCACTGCTTCAATCTCGTTACTAGATATGGATAAGGAAGATGTGGTCCATATACACTATGGAGTATTATGCCTCCATCAGCAAGGATGAATACCCAACTTTTGTAGCAACATGGACGGGACTGGAAGAGATTATGCTGAGTGAAATAAGTCAAGCAGAGAAAGTCAATTATCATATGGTTTCACTTATTTGTGGAGCATAACAAATAACACGGAGGACATGGGGAGATGGAGAGGAGAAGGGAGTTGAGGGAAATTGGAAGGGGAGATGAACCATGAAAGACTGTAGACTCTGAAAAACAATCTGAGGGTTTTGAAGGGGCAGGGTGGGGTGGGAGGTTGGGGGAGCCAGGTGGTGGGTATTATGGAGGGCACGTATGGAACACTGGGTGTGGTGCAAAAACAATACTGTTACGCTGAAAAGAAATTAAAAAATAAAGATTAAAAAATTATAAAAAAAGAAAATACGTAGGGTTTTCAATCAAAATTAATTATTTAGGAATATAGTTATTAAACTAAACATCTCTAAATAGTAAAAAAAAAAAAAGTGACTTGAGTAATTTATTTATGCTTAATTTATAAAATCATGTGGTGCCCACTTTTATTTATTTTTTTTTCTTTTCAATTAAACTTACATTTTTTTTAAATTTTTATTTTTTATAAACAAATTTTGGTGCCCACTTTTAAAATGCTTTTTCTCACATGTGATAGTATGAAAACAAATCAAATTGATTTTTGCTGTTGATGCAGACTTTTTTGGGTGTTTCTGGTTTAGCCTGCATTCTCAGAATAATGTGGTCTATTTGAGTGGGGGAAAAAAAAACTGTTCATGCCGGATACACCAGATAGCTGAGTGCTTAGTGCAGCCATACCCTCCCAGAATTTCTTCCCTAGTGGAACACAGAGAACTGTAAAGGTCCTAAAATGAGCTTCTGACCTAGTGGTGGTTGCTAAGCATTTATGGCTCTAGAAATAAAATTTGAGGATACTTCTGGACTCAAAGTAACAGTAATATGGCATGAAGATGAAGAAATAGATGAAAGTTTTAAGATAGAAACTCCAAAATAGAGGTTGATATTATTGAGAGTTTAGTAAGAAATCAGAATATGATGTGATTAGCCTTAGATACCTTCATTGCATTAGTTCTGTGTTACATAAAGTGTCTAATGTTGCTTGTAGGGGTTGAATCATTACATGGCAATATATGAATACATCCAGAGCAGAGACATTGTGCATGAAGGACCTTGTTCAGTCCTGAGGTCTGGCACTTACTGGCATTATGACCTTTGGCAGATTGTTTAACCTCTCGAAGCCTGTCATCCCTCACATATAAAACAGGGATGATAGTTTTTCCTGTTGGTGTTGTAAGAACTGAATGAGATAATGTAGATAGTGAGCTTTGTGTTGTACTTGGCATTTCATCAGTGCTTGATAAATGTTACTTTATACTGGAAAGTATCTGTTTTGCTCAATTTAAGAGGAATATTAAAATGTATTTTTGTTATTTTAAGGAAATTCGCAATGAGTCCCATGACTATCCTCATAGAGTGGCCAAGTTTCCAGAAAACAGAAATCGAAACAGATACAGAGATGTAAGCCCATGTAAGTACTTTGGGTTTGTGTGCATGTGTATATTTGTGGGTTTGTTTTAGGAGGCAAAATACAATGAAAAAGAAGGTTTGGGATTAGGGTTGATAAGTACAGTGGTTTTCTTCATATTAACATAATACATGTTCTTTAAAGAAAAATTTCAAGATACAAAATAGTAGAAGGAAGGAAAATTGCCCATAATTACTGCATCCTTCAAACACAGCCACTGTTATTTCAGTGTATTTCTTACTAACTTTTTTTCTTAGGCATAATTCTCTTTTTTAAAATTAATGGTAATCATATATATGTGTATGTGTATTCATATATGTAAATTTCTTATTATTCCATAACCTTTTAAATATTACTGAAAATATTTATCAGTGTAGTTTTCTTCTCCCCCCCCCCACATTATAAAAGTAGTATGTACTCTCTGTAGAAAACTTTTAAAACAGAAATGTATAAAAGAGAAAAACCTCATGATTTAAAAACAAATTTAAAACTTCTGGGTTTATATTTTTTTTTTGTATTTTGTATTTTTTTGTATTTATGTACATTCTTTTATTTATTTAAATATTTAATTTATTTGAGAGAGAGCATGAGTGCACATGCAAAGGGGAGGAGCATAGGAAGAAGAGAATCCCATGCAGGCTCCATGCTGAGCACTGAGCCTGAGCAGCTCTCTCAGTCCTAAGATCATGACCTGTGCTGAAACCCAAGAGTCACCCAACCAAGAGTCAGATGCTTAACTGACTGAGTCCCCAGACACCCCTATATACATTCTTTTAAATTTAAAATTAGAAGCCTTCTAAAATTAACAAATCAGGAAATGACAGATGCTGGCGAGGATGCAGAGAGAGGGGAACCCTCCTACACTGTTGGTGGGAATGCAAGCTGGTGCAACTGCTCTGGAAAACAGCATGGAGGTTCCTCAAAAAGTTGAAAATAGAACTACCCCATGACCCAGCAGTTGCACTACTGGGTATTTACCCTAAAGATACAAACGTAGTGATCCGAAGGGGCACGTGTACCCGAATGTTTATAGCAGCGATGTCTACAATAGCCAAACTATGGAAAGAACCTAGATGTCCGTCAACAGATGAATGGATAAAGAAGAAGTGGTATATATACACAATGGAATACAATGCAGCCATCAAAAGAAATGAAATCTTGCCATTTGCAACGACCTGGATGGAACTAGAGGGTATCATGCTTAGTGAAATAAGTCAATCGGAGAAAGACAACTATCATATGATCTCCCTGATATGAGGAAGTGGAGATGCAACATGGGGGGTTGGGGGTGTAGGAAAAGAAGAAAAGAAACAAGATGGGATC